>VDFB02317140.1:0-106171 GCA_007258455.2 Sequoia sempervirens
ATGGTTTTAAGATGCTTAGAATAACAAATCTATATTATGATGATGATATGATGTGATTATGCAAATGTATGATTTATGCAAATGTGATGATTTATGAGATGCTTAGACTAATAGATCTATATTATGATGATGATTATGCATGAGAGATGATATGCAGAATATTGATGGTTCATGGATGCAAGATGAATGCACTAGTGATGATTTAACTATTCATGCTGTGATGTTAGTGTGGGAAAGAAGACATTAGATGATGACAAGAGGATCTAACAAGCCAAATTTATGAGAGATGATGATGAGAAATGATGATGATAGATGGATGATTTGCTTATCAAGGATTGGGATTTTAAAAGGGCTACTTACCTTATGTTTGATAAAACACGTAGGTACGATGCATCAAGGTATAAAGAACCAGGATGGCGTTGCACCTAGTGTGATGGACTTTGACTTGACAAATAGATAGGAGTATTCTTGTTCACACTTGACATACCAAAACCTTGCTAGGACGTACCTAACAAAGTAAGTATTCACCAAGTTATTTTACAAGAACGTCCAACAAGCACATTAGATAAAAGATAATGATCATTGCCCCATTCCTATCTCTCTAATTCCTTCGTTCGGATATCATCGAGAGGTCCTTGGAATGAGCGCAATAAGATAAATCAAAAGAAAAAAACCAAGTACGCAAACAAGTCAATGTTCTTCATATCTCTAGCCAAAAGGGATTTGTTTTGATAGGATAAGAATCCAAAGTGATATCCAAAATGATGCCCATTGTCGGAACGATATATCCTAGGACATGCATTGTATAGGATGATGATGGGTTGATAAGTTGATTGATAGGCTATTGATATAAGGTTGACTGACATGTTTGAAAATGATCAAGAGTTTGATTTTGCATTTAATGGTTTGTTTTTTGCTTTTGATTTTATGATTGAAGCTTTTCTTTTGCCGATTCTTATGATTGTTTCTGTTTGTTTTGCTAAAGGGTGAAGGTGACAATTAGTTTATTTTGGATGATTGATTATTTCGAGTGAAAGCGAGATGAGACGAGTGGATTTTTCAAATATTTGGATGTTTTTGACGTTATTGGAATGTTTTGAGGATATTTTTGGTGTTTTTGAGATTTTTCAAATGTTTTGATTTTTGATTTTTGCGATGTTTTGGGGTTTTTTGAAATTTTATGAATGTTTTTGGATTTTGTGTTTTTTGAATGTTTTTTGATTTTGAGGTTTTCCAAATGTTTTTTTTGGATTTTGATGTCTCGGGAGCTGATCAGAGATGAGCCTTGCGTACGTTTAAGCTCAGACACGATGTAGTTCAGATTCTATGTTTTTGATGTTTTTTGACTTTTATGAATGTTTTTGGATTTTTCGATGTTTTGGATGTTTTTTGGATTTTTTGATGTTTTGGATGTTTTTGGATTTTTCGCACGATTTTGACGATTTGGATATGGATATGTGTGATGATATCAGTGCTCTATTTGGGGATTTTTTTAAAAACCAAGCTAAGGTTGATTGATCAGATCGATGGATTGATGATGATGATAACATTGTTGAGGATACACAACAATGCAAGGATTTGATTGATCAGGATTGATGACAATAACATTGTTGAGGATGCACAACAATGCAAGCATAGATTGATCAGGATTGATGATGATAACATTGTTGAGGATACACAACAATGCAAGGATTGATTGATGAGGATTGATGAAGCTTGGTTTGAAACAAAAGATATTTTGGATGATTTTATGTGACGTTTGATGTGCAACTTAGATGCGACTAATATCGATTGTTTGGATTGATGTTCGATGAAAGATGAAGCTTGATAAGGAATGTCTTCCTGTCAAAATGTGCCATGGGCTATTGATTTGGATTTTTTCTCACAAGTGGATTGACCAATTTGGTTTCACATTTGCCAATGTTCGGATCGCCAGATAAGTTGGAGGATATAGATCAAGATTTATTCCTGAAGCAACATGTAAATATTTTCCCCCAATGTCTAGAAATGTATGGAATGTGATGTGTGGATGCTCAGATAGGTGTACAGATGGATGGATATGGCAAGTATGCAAAGGATGCCAAGGATTATCTTGTGATAAGATAAGGTGTTTGAATGAAGGAATGCTTCATGGCTAAGATAACATTGCATAGGATAGGATCAATGAAAATGACCCATGTCAAGATCTTTACCATAAGCAAGCATAAATTATGCACCGAAGTTTCATCAAGATCAAGATAACTTGGATGATGGATGTAGATGGATAAAGATGTATTGGATCAATGTTTTATGGATGAAAGGATTTATTATGGATAAGATGGATGGAATGCTCGATTTATTATGGATGGGATGAGATGATTTCACCTGAAGTGGCGCACGTAGATGCTTGATTCTACACATGATGCATGTTTGCCAAGTTTTTGTCATGGTCTTGCCCAAAGAGCCACGAAGTTGGATTTTCATATTTTTTCATTCTTTTGGTTTTTTCTTAAAGATTTTAAGCTCATGTTGAATCACTCTGAGGTGTTGATGTAGATGCTTCTGTCATAATGTGCCATCAATATCCTTCCTGAAGAAGTTGCTTTGCTAAGATACATGCACTTGAATGCAACTTTTGGGATTCTTGATCTGCTTTATTGATGTCAGGGTTAACTCTGTCTTTATGCACACATCGCGATAGAGTGCCTTTAGAATCCTTATGATGAAGGGTCATTGCCAATACATGGTCAATGTGAGAACTGGATATCATGCGTGGAGGCATGGATGGAGTGTGTTTAGGGATAGGATATGGATTGGTTGACAGCTTGGAATCTTTGACTCTCCAAACTTGGGAAGATGAGCAATGATGGGTGGATAAGGAAGTGTGCATGGAATTAGGACCAACTGCTTGATACACTTTGTACGTTGCTTGAAAATATTGCTTGTTCTTTTGTGGACATCTTTTATGGATACTTTTCCCTTTTTTATTTTTCCCCATAGTTTCTTTGACTGATGGATTTTGATAGAGATGATCTTTCTTTATATTCTTTGGTATCCATTTGTATTTGATTTGTCTATCATGCTTTGCTTCTTTTTCTTTGATAATGTTCCTCATACTTTGATTCAATTCTTTCTTTTGATGTTGGTCCCAATTCATGAATGGGGTGATGGGTGGATGAAGATTCGTGATGTGGCTGGTTGTAGTATTGACACTAGTTTCATTATAAGGATTCCTTGTGCTCCCTATGTTGATGTTTGCTTGAGACGAAGTTACCCCTAGTATGGTGGTAGTAGTGCCTTCATGCTTTGATTCTGCCTGTTCTGAGAGCTCTTGTTTAGAATACATTCTCTGATAAAATGACCATTGTAGATGATGTTATTGGAATTTGCTGCTCTACTGACTTCAAAATATCTTGTTATGTCTGTCTTGTTTCCTTGAGTGGATACTACTGGATATCTTCATACATGATGTCCTCAGTATGAATTTGGGATATATCTAATCCTGACATTGACAACTCAGTAACCTACTCTTTTTGTGTAATAATGTCTGGAGTAAAAGAATCCTATTTTGAATGAAGATCGTCTATGTTTCCATCCATAGAAAGCATCTCATGGGTAGATGGAGGAGTATGTGCTATGTGGATGTGATCATCTATTGCAACATCTTGTATAGATAGGAGAGTGTCCATTAGATCATTATAGTATCTTTGAGATACAAATTTTTGATCCTAAATAATTTTGGAATCACTTTTGACATGCTTTGGATCAAGTTCTTGACATGGGTCAATTTCAAAGGATGGATTGCTTACAAAGGGTTCTTGGATGTCGTCATTAGACATGGTAAGTGGTTCAATATCCTCTTGATATTTGAGTGAATTTGGGTCAAGTGTTGAGTTGAGGATTCCTTCAGTATCTATAACCATGAGGTCAAAGGGGGTCAACATGTCTTGGAAGGGACCATTGCTAGACCTTGGTGAAAGATTTTGATCATGCTTTGGAATAAATTCTTGAGATATGTCCTCTAACTTATTAGGTTATGTAGAGACATTTTCAACATGATCATTGGTCGATGCTTCATTGGATGAGGAAAAAACATCTTTATTGATGGATAGATCTTGATCATTGTTTTCAACAATTGTGGTGGAGGGATTTCCCAATGTCTTCAACCATAGGGTCAAGTGATGTTGGCATTTCTTTGATTGGATCATTGTTGGTTGGTGGACTTTGATCATGATTGAAAAGTGACTCTTGACATATGTTAATTTGATCATTGGATGAAGTAGAAATAGCTTGAAGGTGCTCAATGATGGATTGATATTGATTCTTGTTCTCAACAGTTGTGGTGGAGAGATTGCCAACACTATCATTGTCCCCAATAGTGATTATCTTTTGATCAATTAGGTCTTGGATGAGTTTTTTGAGCCGAACACAATTTGATGTTCTGTGTCCCTTTATTATATGATAATCACAAAGGTGCTTCTCATTATACCCTAGTGGTTTTATGTCTGGTTCTTGATAGTTCACGTAAATAGGGATTTTGATGAGATTTTCTTGTACTAACTATTGCAGGACTGATTCGATTGGTCTCCCAAGTGGTGTGTATTTTTGCTTGTTCCTTTGTGAGATTTGCACTTTAAATTGACCTTGTGGTGATTGATTTTGGAGATGTGGTGATTGATATTCAAGATGGGGTTGATCTTGATGTCCAACTCCTTGACATTGGAAATATTGTTCTTGACACTATGGTGGACACAACTCACTACTTTGATGACATGGATTAACCAATGGATGGGTGTATTGATTTTGGAGTGAAGATATCTCCTAGCTCAATAATTCAATTAGTTTGGCATGTGAAGCAAGTTTCTCTAGTGAAATTTGATCTTGATTTTGCATTTGATTCCCTTGATTTGGCTTTTGTTGAAGCAGATTTGGAATGTGCCCTTGTGGTGTTTGAATGGGATCATGGACAAACTGATCTTGGATAATGTTCTGATTTGGGATGATGTTTAAATTTGGCATTTTGGGTTGAAGTTGAACTTTGTTGGGAACCACATTTCCTTGATTTAGGTAACTTTGAATTTGCATGGTGTTACCTTGACTTGTTAACATCTTGTTTGGACTTTGCACAATGTTTGTGTGATTTGCAAACATATTTATCCCAAAGTTTTTTTGATTCATGTTCATGTTTGGTAAAGTTGTACTTGGTACATTCACATTTGGCATGTTGGGATTTGATGGGATGACATTGTTCATTTGAAGACTCATGCATTGATTGTTTGGTTGACAGACTTGTAGGTTTGTATTTAGATCTACCATCGGGAAATGTGTTCCAATCTTTGATTTGGGCATACTCACACTTGTTGTGCCATTGACATTTTTAGAATGTAATGATCCCATGCATGGATTGTATAAGTGTGAGTTTTGATAATCAATCGACATTGTAAGGCTTTGAAAGTTTAATTGATTTGGATTACTCATGATGTATGGATCAAGTTTATATTCCATGTTCTTCTTGTGTTTTGACCTTGTTATAAAAGTGACCTCTAAGGTTCATAGGACCAATGACGAGATGAAGGATGAAAGGGGTGAATGATATGAGTGTTGAATGTTTAGGGACTTTGGATCAATGCTAGACTTAGCGTTTGATTTTGATTGGTTTGATTTGGATAATGAACTTGTAAACCCTAAGATGTTGGGTGTTATCTTAGGATGAACTTGTTCAAAGGATTTCTAATTCAATTAAATGTACGAGAAAGGATGCATTCCCATACACCTAACTAAACAAGGTGATTTTGATTTTTGATGATTTACCCAAGTATGGAATGATGTTTCCAAAAGCTCTAAAGTTGTTTAGTGGGATGTAGATGATAAATGTTTGGATGGATGAAGTGTTTGATTTTGATCCTAAATGAATCTAGGAAGGACTTGTTTACTAGGCCAAGATAGTGAAGAACATGCCTTTCTCTAAAAAGTAATTCAAAATCAAAAGATCAATGTTTGCATGAAAACCATATAACCAAAAGATGCCAAGCACATATGTGGGGTCTAATTGATTTAATCTTTGCTTAATGGATTCTTTTTACCACAAACACGCTCTTGATTAGATTTTGAATCTAGATGTCTAATGTCTCAAGTTTCCCCTTATCCTGCAAAAGTGTATTATGTGGAAACCAAGGAAATTTGAGGCAAGAGTTACCTATTGTTGACCTTAGTAGGAGAAAATTGAGATGAAATCCAAATGCTTAGAAGCCTCTAAGGATATGAATCCCAAGGGCAAGAAATAACATATGAATTTGTTCAAGGATATTTGCTTCTCCTAAAGGGTTTGAGATTTGATGCTCATGTTGAATGTTGGTTTTCCAATGTTTTCGATCAAAGAATTATGTTTTCAAACAAGAACAAGTACAACCCTATGGATGTGAAAGTATTATTTGGATCCCCACTTGGACAAGTCTAGCTACGCCTATCTTTAGCGAATGGTTAGATGCTTGACCCCACTGGCTCCCCTCCACGACACTCACTTATACAGGGCAGCCAAGCATCAACACCCATGAAACTCCCATGGCATGTTTTCCATTTCTACTAAAGACCGTAAAAGTGTGGGGTGGCTTCAGAACGACCGTTCTTGCACCAACAAATAGATTAAAGGATTTTGGAAAATTCTAGCACATGGGTTTTAATAAGGACTTTTCATTCATGGAGATTGACCCATACTACAAGAGTCCCCTTTCGGATCCATCTTATCGGAATCAACCGTGTGATATTGGTGTTTACTTCAATACCCACATTTATATCCCGGTTGGAAATACTCTTGGCTTTAGAGTGTGAGTCGTTCCCTTGGGTGAGTACTTTTTCCCCTAGGTAGGCCCTCTAGGATAAACAAAAGTGAGTAAAGACAAAATCCATAAATCGATCAATATTTGATGGAAACAAAGGGAGAATATACGTGATAATGCCCCCACTCACACTCCCACAAGATCTTGTTCAATTTTAAACCCAAATCGAAGTGTGGAGGTGATTGCTTTATCTCACCCTAAAGTCATGAAAAAGGCCTTTTCATTCTCAAGATCACTATAAAGCACGAGAGAAGCACATAGGTCCTTTTTCAATGCCTTTAGTTTAAGTAAGCATTCACAAAAAAAAAAGTTGCGCTTGTTCTTTTTAAGTCCACAAAGCAAAATGTGAGTTATTTTTAAGCACCAAAAGATGAGTGAGAGATACTTTGTTCAATTGTTCATCCAAGAAATAAAATTTAGTAAGTTGTGATCCTAATGTTCATTTTAACCTTTGCAAGAAGAAATTGAAAGATTCTTTTTAAAACCAAACGAAAATTAGTGTCCTAAGAACGAAAAAATAATGATTTCTTGGAGAAGTGTTTAAACAAAACACTTAAAGTGTTTAAAAACACTTTGATCTTTCAATTTTCCCCCTTCATGCTTCATTGTTCTTCATTATCCTTCTTTGTTTTCATTGTCTTCCTTGTACCTTCTTCGCTTTCCTTTTTTTCCCTTTTCGCTTTCCTTGTACTGTTTTACCTTCTTTGTTTTCCTATCAAGAAAGAAAATCATGTAAGAATTAAGTTATTAACTTTAATAAGAACCCTACTTTTCAAAGATTTTAAAGTGAATCTTAACCATAAATGGATAATTTGTTAACAAAGCTCAAAAGTCTTTCTTGCTAACAATTTAATCTCAAAAATCTAGGATTCCTTCTTTCTATAATGATTAGATCCATTGGGCAAAAGATTTATAAATCTGTTAGCAACGACCAATGGATTTAATGACAAACAAACTCTATTCAAATGGAAAGCTCTTTTATAAATGCAAAAGACTTTGTACTCCGTGCAGCCAATCAATTACTAGGAATAGTAATATTAGACGTAGAGATAGGCATTTAATGACAACTTGCAATCAATAGTTGAATAAAGTCTATTTCAAAAAAAGATTTGTTGTTTTTCGAAAGCATAAACCAATATTTGCGGCAAGTAAAGATTTTATTGTCAGCGAAAAAAAAATAGAAAAAAGGAAAGGATATAATAATGCATGAATGTCTTTTTATCCTCATGCTTGGTCTACTCAACCATTATGGATTCTTCATTACTGCATCATATCTTTTCAAATCATTCATCACAGATTCAACACATAGTCAGACATGGTGTATAAGATCATTCAAGCATCAATAGATCGTAGGAACTCTAGAAAGATAAGCATTCGGCCTATGTATTAATGAAAAACTAGAGGATATTAAATGAAGCCCCATTAAAATTTATAGCTATCAACCCTACCAAATACTTTTCCTGCGCAATAAAGAAATCTGAACATTTAAAACTCACCAGCGTACACCACACATTCTTTAGTTTCCTTGTTTACTGATGCAATCTAATGAATTCACTATTTTCTGACAGTAGCAATAATAACCAAGATATAAAGTGAGAAAGAAGGCAACATAATGCATTAATTAAAATGGATTATTGTAGGATATTGAACAAAATGGATTTGTTGAAAAAGGTGTGAGGGATTCTCAGGCATGGGCGCATGGATTTATCTCAATCCTTGGGCATATCAAATAGTATTTAAAAGCTTTTATCCATTGCAAATAATAGGTTTAAAAGCCATATTCTGGAACCTTCTCCAGTGGGCTTTCTATTTGCACAAACAAAGAATACAGAGCTAATGTATTAAGTATGCATCAGCAAGGATCTTTTTCAGTGATTGTAGGCACACCACAAGTGAATGCATTCAATGGATAATTAATGGACAAAGACATCTATTATGCCAATGCTAGTATTTACTCCTGTGAGTTATGTACTACACTTAAAACTCAAATCAAAGACAAGTATGGCCAACACAAGCTTGCTGCCACCGAGAGATCAACAAGGTTTACAGCATACTCCTAGCATGATGATTTTGAAATGAAGAAGTCCATTTCCCTCCAAAAAAATTGTGCCCTCCATACTTTCACTTCTCCAATTTGGCGAGCTGTTACTTCAACTGCAAAATTTCTCCAACACCATCGTTAAAAGGAATGGAGTGTTAACAACCATTTCCTTAATATGAAAGGGTTTGCATTGCAATATGCATCTTGTGGTGAAGCAGCTTGAAAGTAATAGAACTAATTGGTTGAAGGTTAGCCCCTTCTTAGTTAGAAGAAATAACCCAACGCCACCTTCTGATGTTGCCTTGCTCTCCTCCTGTCATAACCACCATTGCCATTTTATTCTAAAGAAGGCCACTTGAAAAAGAAATGGAAATAGGAAAATAGGGAATACACACAGACACAAGCTACTTCAACTCGTACGCAAAACCCCGAAAGTCAAGGTAAGATTAATGCAGTGCGCAGGAAATAGATGGTACATTTTTTTATGATATGAATGATTCTTTTATTTTTGTATGCGACCCCCTCCAACACACTAATTGCATTAAATACTCAATGGACAGTATGAAATCTATTTAACAAAATGCTTCAAAAAATTGCAGTCTTATGGAGTGTAAATACTCAAGCAAATGCAATTGGCAGGTGTATAGACAGGCTCTTTGTTTGTTCCAACATCCTCCCTGCCTGTGCGCAAATGGTAGCGACCATAAATGTTAAAAAGAAAAATTTCAAGCTAGCACATTTGGCAAGCTTAAATCCATGCCCCAATGCAGAAAAGATAGTGTTCAAAGCAATGCAATTGGGAGCTTTATAAAAAAAGATACAGATATGTACAGAGAAAAGATTTGTCAGATCTGATAGAAATAACTACACTTATCTACTGGAAGCGCTCCACCCAAGACAAAGATTTAAAAAGAAATGAAGGCAAGAACTCGTACTGACTACCTTCCCTGGCATCTCTTGAGATATGCCTTCGTATAGAAACAACAAATTAAGGGAGTCGACTTGTGAGCACAAATTCCCACTCTAAAATGACTAAATTTTTTTTTCCAGCATTAGCAAAGAAAGCTACATGATTATGGTACCAATACAGCAGAAGCTCATAATGTTTAGCTAAACAAAAATTAAAGAGAAATATGATTCATAAAACTAGAAGTGGAAGTAAATTTTGATTATAAGATTCCTGATAGTTTCTATAATAGCTACTCCAAGAATGAGATAATCATAAAAATCAGTATTCTTATAAATCTAGGTAGAGGAAAAGTTCATTTTATTATTATTATTATTATTTTTTAATTTTTCATAGAAAATGATATTCATATTCAAAAGTAAAATGATTTGAAAGAGTTAGTTTTCACAAAATAGTGATTCTAATCATATTTAAATGCAAAACATAAGTCATTTGAAACATTTGGTTGTCAATAGCCCTCCTTCTAGCGCCAAATGTAGATGTCAAAATCTGCAAATGGTTAAAAAACTAACATACACAAGCATGGTTAGTATATTTCAGCAAAACAAACCTTCAACATCCATATGAGATAATGTAACATGCTTTTTAAAATGCAATAAATAACAAGATAACTAAAACATCTATAGAAAAACATGAAGCATATCTATCCCATATTGGATTGGTGCTACTTTGATGTGAAAAGTAGCCCTTTCCCAACCCTTGATAGATAAGCTAAATGATGAAATGCCTTGAAGATGGAGTGATGGTGGGAAAAATTAGTTCTCCTGAAGAGAGTGACTTTACATGAATGATTGTGGAGGATTTGATGAAGAATGAAGCTTCTCATTTATAGATTATTTTGATGAGAGAAATAGCCAAATGGATGAATGTGGGACTAAAAAAAAACCAATGAAAAGAGGCCACTTATCAACTTGCCATAGGTTGAGGGATGTGCAAGTTTTGGCCAATGTGCCCAAGAGAGGGAAATTTCAAATTTGAAATTGTGATATAAATGTTGAGTGGGGGACATGAAAATGAGAAGTTAATGCAATGTTGGAAGGGACAAGTCAACTTGTCATCATTTTCAAACTTGAGGGAATATTCTATTTTTATGCCAAGTTGAAAGAAAATAAGGATTTTAATAAATCAATAAATTCATTTATTTGTGCAAGTGGGAAAATCTAGAGGATGTGATGGGTGGTTAGGTTAGGTTAATCAGGATTAGATTAGCTTAGTGATGATTAGGATGCTTTAACCCTTTTGACTTGAATATTTGATTTATTTAAATCAAGAGGGAGAAATATGACTTAAGGTTTCAATTAAATAAAGTTTGGTTTATTTAATTAAAAGGTTGATGTTTGGCCGATAAGGGCGTGGTTCGGTGGTCAAGTCGCTTGGTTGTAGTGACGGCCACCAGGGTTCAAACCTTCGCTGGGCCAAAGTGCTCGCAGGCCTTGTTCCTTCGCTGGGCCTTTGTGCTCGCGGGTTTGGTTGTTTCTTGTGGTTTGTTGTATCCGGTTCATAGCTCCGGTAAAAAAAAAGCGTTTACCCCTAATATTATGGGTGCATTGCACCTTTTGAAAAAAAAAAAGGTTGATGTTTGATTTTGATTTAATTTAAATGAATAACCTTAGGAATGAATTAAATAGTCCTGATTTACTTGGTGAATGGATTCGATGAGTTTGATTAATTTAATGAGCAGGTGAATGTGAACTAAGTGCATAATGATAATTTTGCATGTCTACAAGTACAAATGGGTGTTGCACCTGTTGAAATGATTTCCAAAACAATTTAGGCATTGTTAAGGCCAAAGGAATTTGGTGATGACCCAGACTATGAAAGCAATTGGGGAGACTAGTATTTATTTAATGATTGCATGTTCATTAGATGTTATGGGACTCCTTTTGCACCACATCTTTTACCCAATTTTGTTTCTAATAGGTTTCCCTTTATTGAAATAATGTGGAAAATGGACCACTCTGATGCAAATAACTTTAGGTTGTTCTAAAAGGCCTCTATCATTGCATCAAATTTCTCCTTTGACTATTTTGTTGTATTGGCATTGGAAGTATATGAGGTAGTTGGTATAATAGTTAGTAACCTTAGAATGAAAGTAGCCTCTACTAGAAAGTTTGATCTAGAAGGAAACATCAATAGAGAAAAGATAAAGAGGGAAATCTCAGGATATGGACCTCATTCCTTTTACTTCAGGGAAGATGTGATAAGGAATCTTCCAACACCTTTGACTGTCCAGGATAGAGAAGAGATATGGATGAAGATTGTTGAGGTTGAGCATAGGGATTATACTCAGAATTCTTACTATCAAATCCCTTACAAGCACATCACTGGAAAATATAAAATGATGGAATTGGTCCTCAGTGATTTCATGGATGGCACTTTCTTGGAGAAGATGGAACAAGCTAAGCAGCTAGCTCAAAGAGCTCTACAAGAGAATTTAATAAAAGTTGGTGGTCAACCAAAGGATCTCACAACACCAAAAGAGCAATAGACATTAGATATAGGGGATACTCCTATTTTGGAGCTACCTACTAAGAGCACTGGTGAAGCACATGATGTTGAGGAGAATGTGCAACAACCATCCACCGAATTTTCACCTGTTGAACAAGGAGCAAAGTTTGAATTTTCACACCCCAATATTGGGGATGTAATGAAACCTTTTGTCCTATATGATAGGAAAGTACCTTGGGAATATGATGAAATCTGAGACAATGATGTAAGGGTAATAGCTTGTGCTAAGTTTCTAGAAGATGACTCTTTTGTGACAATAAGAGAATTTAGGGAATACATGGCTTAGCTCAAGGCTTAGGAAATAAATGACAAGATACAAAAGGCTCATGAGGGAGTGGACCTTTCCCAACTAGAGGAAGTTAGAAAGAAGACTGAAGAAGAAATTATTTAGGAAATTGCACAAATGAATCCTATGGAAGCGAGGAGATTGTTCAAAGACAGTGGAATGATGGTGATTCCTAGTTGGAGCTTGTAATCAATAATTTCCATGGATGAAATTAGAAATGACCCATGTTGTGGTGGCAAAAGAAACTTTTGATGAAAAAATTTTTGGTTCAAGGTTTAGTCCTAGTCTACATGCATTGGATATTTGGAAATGGACACAAAATTCAGGAAGATGTAGACTCAGTATAGCAATGACTAGCATCTCAAGAGAATTGATAATAGGTAGGGATTCAGAGATGACAACCCCACAAGCTGCAAGACTAACAATGCACACAACCATGTTGAGTGTAGCCACTACAGAGATACTAGAAAAGGAAAATTTCAAGTCAAGAATTATTACCATGAAGAATAGACTCTAAATAGTCAAGTCTGAAAATATTAAGCTCTAAGAGGATATGACTGATGAGATCTTGGGCCATAGATTAACAAAGGCACCTGTTAAAGCATAAGATGCATGGTTAACATATAAAGGTATAAATGAGGCTTTTTAAAGGTTCCAAAATGTTCAAGAGGTTTTCCAAAACACTTGGAATAAGTGGAGCAGTAGATTGAATAGTTTAAAGGAAATACAAGAAAACACAAAGGATGACCCTGAAGCTCCAATAAATCTCCCAGATATGATAAGGGGAATTGAGATGATTGGTGATCTCACAAGTTCTCATGAGTGGATTGGAACATAGCTACAAGGTAAAATCAAAGCCTTTAGGAGTATGGAGGAACGTGGTATGCCCAAGATCCTCAATGAAGATGGAATACTCATGCACTATGCACCATGGAGGGAATTATTCTAGCATAAAAAAACTATAGGTGGGTATGTACAGGATCATCATGGAAAAAACAAGCCCTTAAGTGGCAAAAAATTCAAAAAAATCAGAGTTAGGCAACTTGACGTAAAAATTTGAATAAGTTATCTATATTATTTCAAAAAATGTAAGAATATAATCTATAGCAAATTGAATGTAGCTTCTAAACTACTAGGTATATTTTTTTAAAAATCTATTTGGTGAAAATTTGAAATTTCAATGCATTAGTACTTAAATTTTAGGAAAAATAAGAGTAGGTGTCATTAACCACCCTAACCACAATAAAATGATAATATTTTTTTTATAAGATTTTACATATAAGTAGAGGACTCATGTCTCGATGCGATGCATATTTTTTTGTAATTTTTTTCCAAATAAATAATTAATTATGAATTTTTTATTACAACTTTTAAAAAATATAAAAACTAGTATGTGTGACCACCTTAACTTCGTCAAAACTTCATGAAATTCAATTTTTTTTTAATCTTATAATATGCAAAGCATAGAATGTGATGCATGTTTCATATTCAAAAAATGTGATACCATTTGAAAGCTATAGATGTTTTTCAATCATCCTATTAATTAGGACTTTAGTCATAATTCAAATAGAAAATGAATAATAATTATTTATTAAATTCAAAGTAAAGCATAATTTATATTAGTGGAAAGTTGAGAATCTCCTTTAAAAACCCTTTTCGTTTCATCAATTTTGGGCAAAAAAAAGTTGTCACCCACATACCCATCATATCGCCACTTTCTGGCCCATCATGATCCTGCACATACCCAAGTCCATGAATAGAATATGTTGATGAAAAATTGAACCTAACTTTCTTGAATGGCATTATTGATACTCTCATTGGAATCCAAATAGACATGGAAACTTTTGTGAAAGAAGCCAGAGTGGTAATTGATGCAAGATACAATCCATACAATACAAAGGTACAAAAATTGCTTGATATTAATTGGCCTACTGAGGATGAATATAGAGATTGGCTGGAAAAATATGTTGAGTAAGCCATGAAGGTGGAAAGAGGAATATAGAGTATGGTTTAGTATAGTACAAGTTCGGCCTTTGAAATAATTGTGTAAGGGAAATCTATATCCTCTTAATATGAAGATGCACGTGGTAACCCAACCAATCCTTTCCTTTAGTTTTATATTCCTCTTCTCTCATGCTTTACACCTTTTGTTGTATGGATGGTGATGTGGAATTCTTGAACAATGTGGATACGAGCTCAAAAAGCTTTTAAAAGTTTTGTCCTTCTGTATTTTCCGCCCATTTATTCAATATGTAAATATAACCGCTTGGGGGTTGAAATGAAGTGAAATGTGCTTGAAATGCTGAATTAAATGAAATGTAATTAGCCAATTCTTGTTTGCTCCCTTGATCATATAAAATGGATTTCAAGGCTATTGTGCACGGGTCTTTGAAATTTTGGTAGATCTCAGATAGTCACAATTATGTTTTTATGAGTACAAGCATATAATGGATATAGAATTACTTGTTGAGTCTTAGGATATGAGTCTATATTCATAGTTAGATTAAATGTTTTTCAACAATTATAGCATTTGAGAATCGATAATGGAAAATTTCATCCAAATTGTCTTCTATGTTTACGTTCACAAATCAGCAATGAAATAGTTAAAGATTGTCTCATTGGTCTCCAATTCGTGTGGTTAGATGTGTGTTTTCTTTTTTTCTTCAATTCAAGTAGTTGATTAAAATTCTTTAATGCAATCACTAGTTTGTGAGTAAATTCATAGGATCTTTAAGTATGTTTTGTATGGAAAGCCTGAGTTATGAATTTGTAATGCAAATTCTTAATGGTTTATAAATATTGAATGTTTTAGTTGTTGCATTACAGTGTGTTGTGAATTTGACCTCGTCACCCTAGGATAATGCACTGATTCTATACACTGAGTAAATTCAAATATATCGGGTTACCTGGATCATATCAAAGAACCATTCATTTAGTTAAATTTGTCTTTAGTATGGTGATGGTTATTATGGTTTTCATTTCAATTGTCCATTCTCTCCTCCAAGTCATAATGGTGTGAAGGATTTTCCAATTCCTTGCAACTTGTCACTTGTAGAGTCATTGATATGAAAATGTATCTACTTAATGTGAAATGTATGTGGAGATATTTTAAAGGAATATTGTGAGTACATTGGAGGATCACCCTCCTAGGTTTTGTAGAGCCTGAAGTACAGGAGGAAAGCTAAATTACTTTCTCTCATTTGTTGGCCAACCCCTTTTTGGTCGTTGATCATTGGAATTGGAAAATCCATAGGTTTCCTTGAAGATTTGGTTGGTATTTAAAAGAGCCAACAAAATGGCTACTCTATTGGGAAAATTTTCTAAATTTTAGCATCTTTAGTGCAGATCTAGTACAATCAGAGTCAGGGGTTTTATTATTCGTCATTGGAAGAAGTATTGGTTCACATCTCAAAGTTACATACATAATATATAGTTCATGTGTCAAATTTTGGTTAATTCTATCACATTATGTTAGGTTATGTTTAAAATTTTCTCAGAGGTCACAAATAACAAGTCACAATATAGTCAATTTTAATTTCCAAGCATTCTGGGTGGCGACTCTAAAGTTTCTCATACTAGTATAACAATAATATCTCGAAAGGGACTTGAGGAGAAGGAAGGTGATGGCGTAGCTGATACCATGAGGAAAACCAAAAGTCACACAAAGAAAAATCTTGAGTAGAAGGTGGAACCTGAGCCTACAAAGGATAAACAAGCTCTATGGAAGAAGAAGAAAGCTACTGAATTCGGTAAGTCCCTCAAATATCTTGTTGAAGCTTCTCCTACCTTTAACAATGAAGTGGATAGTGTAAATACTAATAATAATTCAAATAATGATGGGATACCTGAGGGAGGTCAAGGAAGTTTTCCTATCGAACAAGTATTTGATAATGAGCTTGGTATTTCTAGAGAAGAAGATAAATGGGAATTTTGGGGTAAGAGTAAAGGGTTCCCAGAATGACCAAAACCTAGGGTGGGGTATTTTTTTCATGGGGGGAATTTTAATCCAAGGGGAGAGCTCTTCAATCCAGAAACACTTACTCTCCCTGAGGAAGATCCTGTTGAACAAGCTTTTCACACCCCAACCCCGAGTGAATATGGAGATTTCCTCTAAAAAGAGGAAGATATATACAAGGATGTGCAAGCCTTGGAAGAGGAGGAAAATTGGCTTACTGAGCAAGAAGAAAAGAAGAGATTACAACCCTTGAAGGAAAAAGAGGACAAAATTAGAGCTAAGTAGCTAGAAAGGGATGTTAGGAGAGGAAGGGTTGAGAAAATGAGAGAGAATGCTACTAAATGTAAATCTTCTAAAGAGAAGGCTGCTAAAATAGCATCCCAAAGCATCCCTAAAGTTCCAAAAGAGACAATTTAGATTAGAACTTCTACTGCTAACACATATACAACAACTATTACTACCACTAAAACCTCTGATCCTCCTAAGAAAACATCATTCATAGACCATGGGAAAAAAACCCATAGATCATTCTGAGAAGAATCCTTTCAATACATTTAATACCAATACCAACACAAATACCCATACCTTAGCTACCAAAGCTCCTATTAATAACCCTTAGACTTATCCTAATCCATTTGCTACACCCTCAACTCCCAAACTCATGAAATTGCAGTTGGTAAATGAAAAATAGTAGGAAGATTTAAAGAAGGCTAAAATTGAAGTGGCCAATGCAGAAATGGCTAGAAAGATTGCCTTCCTCAAAATGTCAATACCAACTCCAGAGGCTTCAAGCTTTGGGAAGAATGATATTGGATCTCAGAAGAATATTTCTGGGGGACATACTCCTAGTGGAGGAGGGGGTGGTAACAAGGGTGGTAGAGGTGGAGGTGGTAAAGACAATAATCCTTATTTTGAGGATGATGAAGAAGATAAGAAGAAGAGTTATGGGAATGGTGGAGGTGGAAAAGGTAAGAATGCAGATCAGTTTGATAGCAAGAGGATGATGAACAAAAAGATTCTCATAGGGACAAGCATCCCAAGAGGCCACCCCAAAATGATCGGTATAGACAATTGTGCTTTGACAATATTCCTGGCTATCGAAACCCTATCCTAGATAATGCAAGGAAGCATCTCCCTAAATTCACAAGTAATAACGCTTGCAGTGGGGAAGATCACTTGAAATATTTCCAAAGCTTTGTGGAAGATTTTGAATTGTGGGATGATGATGTTGCAATGAAATACTCTATGCAATCCTTGACTGAGGATGCAAGGGACTGGTACAGGGGGTTACCCAATGCAAGTATTGACTCAAAGGAGTCTTGTTACAGAGTGTTTAGAGAGCAATATGGGTATTAGACTAATCCTAGGTTTAGATTGAATGAATTTAATAATATCACTAAAGGAAATGATGAGTCAGTCACTGAATTCAACACAAGATTTCAGAAATCTATGAATAGAGTACTTGCCTATCTATGGCCTAATCCCGATGCATGTTTGGTCACTTATTGTAATGCTTATGACTGTAAGATGTGTTATTTACTCAGGGATAAGAACCCACAAAACTTGAGAGAGGCCTACAAGATGGTGGTTAACATTGAGAATAATAGGAGATCCTCTGGTAAAATGGGAAGAAGGGAAGATCCCAAGGCTTAAAAAAACATCAGAACTCAAAATGATAAGGTGGGAAAAGTTACAGTCCCTGATGAAAAACTAGATCAAATTCTTAGTCTGGTACAAAAAGAAACCAAAAATGATAAGTCACAATTTCAAAGGAACGAAAGGCCCCCCAGATTGCAAGATTACTCATATCATACAAACTAGCATAATGGGAAGCTAGTAAATAATAATCAAAAGAATGTTCAGGGTACACCAGACCGTTTACAAAAGTATTATACTAATGTTGTTGAAGACTTGCCTTGGTGTGGAGTCTATCAAATGCCCCATTCTTCACAGCAATGTGTTGTGGCAATATCAGTAGAAGAGTCTCAAGAGAATCAAGTAGGGTTTGATTCTTTTCAAAAGAATGATGAAATGACAAATGTATTCATGACCAAATTAAATCTTGGTTGTGAAGAGTATTCTTCATATGATGAACCCAATAGGAGTGATGTGGATATCCCAAGGCAATAAGTGAACTCTTATCATCAACAAGTTTTCTCAGATGAGGAAGGAGAGGATGACTGTGCAATCTATACTCTTGAATAAGATAATATCTCTTTGAGGAGACCCTCAAATGAGGAAATTGAGAGGTACACAATTGCACTAGCTACCAAGGCAAGGAGCGATTATCATTTAAGGAATAGAACTGTTAGTGACAATCAAGGCAGTCCAGGTAGTTTTTTTATTAAAGAAAACAATATGGGAAACAAAGTAGGAAAGGTTGAAACCAAGAAAGAAGAATCAAAGCCCAATGAAGGAAAATAAATGTGAATTTGGGCCAAGAAAGGGACTAGAGTAAAAATTGATGGTGACGTTGTCCCTCAAGTTGAGAAAAACAAAGATGTAAAAAAAAGTGCTAAGAAAGTTCAAGGGCAAGATGAGAAGGTAACCCATACAAAAATTGTGCTCCCTATACTACTGAATTATTCTCTAGTAGATATGTTTTAGGTCTTGTCACAAGTTAAAGTCACAGTCCCACTCTTAGATATGATGCAGATAGATGAGGATAAGAAAAAAATTGTTGCTCTTATTAATAGTGTCATTTCCAATGGGAAAGATAAAATTATAATCCATCAACCTGAAGCAAGCACCAGCCAAGAGAAGAATATTTAGGCCAAAGTAGTAATCAATTAAAATCTTGAGTTGTATCTCAAAACTACTATTACTACTATTTCGACTCATGTGAATCCATTTTTCTTGAGCTTGATCATTGATGGTAAATTGTTGAGGAATTGCATGATAGACTTAGGGGCTTCGAATAATGTAATGCCAGTGAAGATTATGGAAGCAATGGGCTTGAAGTTTGACAATACATATGGGAAATGCTATGCCATGGATTCAAGGGAAGTTCTTGTTATTGGGGTGATCAATAAAGTTCCATATCAATTGGAAGCCTTTCCTGAAAATGAGTTATATATGACTGTCACGGTGGTGGACATCCCACCAACCTATGGAATGTTGTTGTCTAGACATTGGAGTGCCTCCATGGGAGAGAGTATTGAATGTGATTTTTCATTTGCAACATTTTCTATTGACCAGAAAGATGTCAAGATTGCTAGAGAACGTAGAGCTCCTCATATGATTAAACACATTGAGGAACCTGATGAACTAGTAAGGATTAATTTTGTAGATGTTGGTTTGGACACTTTCAGGATTGAGGAAGAAGTGCCAGAAGAGGCAACCAAGCCTGCACCGATTGACAAGGAGGTCCAAGAAACATCACATGAGGACAACCTTTGGACCATGTATTTTGATGAAGCGTGCTTGAAGGAGGGCTCAGGTGTAGGAGTCATTCTTATTTCTCCACAAGGTAAAACCGGTATCAGGACATAATAACCCATGGACAACATAACTCGTGGTCAAAATAACCCATGGATAGAATAACCCATGGTCATTTTAGATCAAGCAGTAAACTAGAAATGACATAAAATAAATTATAAATATGATTGTGAGGCACCATAGAGGCTATTTAGGTCATATTTAGACCATATATCCATTATATACCCCTAATATAGCCTTAAAACACCTTTAATATGCTTAAATCACCTATAAAATGGTAAATAATTATAAAAATAAAGGCAATTTCGTGGGAATAAGTTGATTAAGAGTTATTATGAAAAGATATAAATGAAAAGGCATTAAGAAGATATATAAAGTGGTAGAATTAACAGAAGTAAAGAAAGGAAGAAGGGGAGAAGAAGTAAGAGTGTGTAGAGTGATAAGAAGAGGAGAAATACAAATTCATAGAAGAAGATATTTTGTAATATATTTTTTTGAACATTATTTTAAATTTTCCTAGGGTTTTCTAAAAGAGTTTACAAAAAATCAATATACTTTTTAGAGAACCAACACATTCTTAAAAAAATTTAATATATACAATGCGTCTTCAATTTTTAACAAATCAAAAAAACACAAATTGAAAGAAATGAAAGACATGGCATGCTCGACTCAAGATTCTATAAGAAATATCATTGCTGCTTTATGTTCTAATATTTCATTACCCATAGTAGGAGCAATACCATCAAACCATTAATTATCCAAAATGATTCGAAGAAAAATATTAAGATTTGAAGTGCTGCCACCAAATCCTCACACATCGACAGATCTTATCTTACCAATAGAGGGGAAAAGTTTCCTTTTCATGATAGTAATGATGAGAATCATTTTTTAATATTCACCTCTACACAAAATTTGCAATTATTGAAAGAATATGAAAATTGGTTTAGTGACAGTACATTTAAAACAATGCCAAGTATTTTTCAACAGTTGTACACGATTCTTGGCTTGAAAATTGATGCAATATTTCCACTCATTTATATTCTTATGAGCAAAAAAAAAAGAACCACTTATACACAGGTACTTGCAAAATTAAAACAACTTCAACCTGATCTAAACCAAAAAACTATACTTATTGATTTTGAATTAGGTTTCATGGGAGCTATTTCTAAAAATTTTCCAAATGCCACTACTTGAGGATGTTTTTTTCCATTTCTCTCAATGCTTGTGGAGGAAAGTTCAAGAAGGTATACAAACATGTTATAGTGTTGATGAAGTATTTGCATATGAGATCAAGGAACTTGCTGCATTAGCTTCTGTGCCTCAAATAGATGCAATTGATGCATTTGAAACACTTCAACAATCTCCTTATTATACAGAACATGAGGAGACCCTGCAACCCATAATTGATTATTTTGAAGACACATGGATTGGAAGACTAACTAGAAGAGGCAACAAACGATCACCCAAGTTTCCAATCACAATGTTGAATTTCTATTCAACTACTCAAGATGATCTTCCCATAACCAATAATACTATTGAGGGATGGCATAGAGGATTTAGTGAATTGCTGCAAGCATCGAACAACTCAGTCTAGAAATTCATCAAAGTAGTGAAAAAAGAATAGAGTCTCCAAGAGAATAGAATAGAGAAATATTGGTTGGATACACTGGGCAACCAAGCAGAAAAAATTACCGTGAACTCAAAGAAAGACTAAAATTATTGGGTGATGGTTATGACAACCATAACATTTTAGATTATATAAGAGGAATTGCTCATAATTTGACACTTTAATTGAAAATTTGAATAATAAAGATTTTTAGCAACATACACGTAATTTATAAATTTTGTTTTCCTTTCTCTATATTCTTATGGGGATATTTTGTCCATGGGTTATTCTGACCACGAGTTATTTTGGCTTGGGTTATTATGACCCTAGGTTATTTTGTCCCTAGGTTATTGTGACCGAGTTATTCTATCTAGGGTTATTTTGGTCGGGTTATTATGCCCCGTAACCAGTAAAACCTTCAATTACTCTTTCTTGTTACAGTTTTCCTGTACGAATAATGTTGCTAAGTATGAGGCCCTTTTAGTTGGTTTGAAAATAGCTTCTAAACATGGGATTAAGTTACTAAGGGTGCTAGGTGATTCTGAGCTGGTAGTTTCTCAAATCAAGTATAAATTTATTACTAAGGACAAGAGGCTTAGGAAGTATAGGAATGAAATTTGGGATATTGTTGAAGCCTTTGACGCTTTTGGTATATAGTGGATAGAAAGAGGACAAAATGTCAAAGAATATTTGCTATCTAACATTGCATTCAAGCGAGATCATGTAGCTTTTGATGGTGTTTCAAGAATAGAGGTACAAACATGACCTACAGTGCCTGAGAACATTTTCAATTGGAAAGCATTTGATGATGATAATGACATTTTGATATTTTTGCATTGTGTTGAAAAATATGAGAGTCAAGAGATTGGTTTTAGCTTATATGTGGTGGAAGTTGATGGAAAGGAGACATTGTTTGGGAATGATATAATTCAGTTGAAAACAAATAAGATTCCCAAGGGACTAGTTGCACTAGAAAGGGTCTTTGATGGTCTAGATAGATCCAATGCCAAGCAAGCATCTACACATAAAGAAGAATTAGAGGATATAAATTTGGGAACAAAAAATGCTCCTAAAAAGGTGTATATAGGTAAAAAAAATGAAGCCCCATGTGTAGACTATATTAATTTCCCTATTAAGAAAATACAGACATGTATTTGCATGGTCCTATGATGATTTAAAGGCCTACAGGGAAGACCTTTTCTAGCATAAGATCCATTGAAGCCTGGCACAAAGCCTTTCAGGCAAAAACAAAGACCTATTAATCCTACCTTGACGCCCAAAATGCAAGAGGAGCTTACTAAAATGAGTGATGTAGGAATTATTAAACCTATAAGGCATTCTTCATGGGTGTCCAACTTAGTTCTAGTTAGAAAAAAGAATGGTGACTTAAGATTGTGTCTGGATTTTAAGAACATTAATGTTGCATCCTTGAAAGATAATTACCCCTTACCTAACATGGAAGTAATGTTACAAAAGGCAATAGGTTGTGAACTACTTTCTATGATGGATAGATTTTCAAGTTATAACCAAGAACATGGTGAGGGAATCCGAAGAGTACAAAACAACATTTACCACACCATGGGAGACTTACGCTTATGTGAGGATGCCTTTTGGCCTGATCAATGTTTGTGCCACTTTTTAGTGAGCCATGGATGTTAATTTTGCTGATTTCATAGATTTGTTTCTTGCTATTTACCAAGATGATCTAATCACCCATAGTAAGAAGGAAGATGATCATTGTTCACTTCTTGAAAAGATATTTATAAGAGAACTAGAGTATGGGATTTCCCTAAATCCCAAGAAATGCCAATTTGGAGTCAAGGAAGGAAAATTGTTGGGCCACATTGTATCAAAAGATGGGCTTAGAATTGACCCTGAGTGAGTAGCAAGAATTGATAAAATCCCACAACCCAAGAATGTAAAAGGGATACAATCCTTCTTTGGACAAATCAATTTTCTACAAAGATTTGTGACTAACTTTGATGAAATTATAAGACCTATTTCCAAAATGCTAAAGAAAGGTGAGAAAGTAGCCTAGACAGAGGAAACGATGAAATCCTTCAGGGCTATCAAGGAGGCTATCAAGGAAGCACATGTCCTTAAATCCCTTGATTATATAAAGCCTTTTCAATTATTCACATTTGCTTCATTCCATATGGTAGCAGGGGTTTTACTCCAAAAGAATGATGATGGTTTTGAACAACCAATTGCTTTCTTCAACAAGTCATTATAATCAGCTGAATTAAAGTATGATGCTACAGAAAAGCAGGCATATGCTCTAGTCAAGGCTATTAAAAATTTTAAACCATACTTGACCAAGGCTACAGTTGTGGCCTATGTTCCAATAGCTATAGTAAATTACATTTTCACTCAACAAGAAACCATTGGTCATCGGTGCAGATGGATCAATAGGATCTAGGAGTTCAACATTGACATTTAGAATACCAAACTGGTATGAGGTGAGGGTTTAGCGAAATTGATGGCCAAGAAAAATTTGGAGGCTAACCAAATAAACCAAGTTGAGCATGAGAATGTTGCACCAATATGTGACATGAAGACTTGTGGATGGTATAGAAGAATCGTTGAATATTTGTAGATAATGCAGTGCCCAGAAGGTATGCCTCATAATGAAAAGAGAACTCTTAAATTGAAAGCAATCAAGTATTTCATTATTGATGGTGAACTATGGTGGAGGAATCCCAAAGGTTTTCTACTTAGGTGTGTGGATGGGGACCAAGCAGAAGATCTGTTGATTGAGATGCATAAAGTAGCTTGTGGGGGGAATTACATGGCCAAAACTACTGCTCATAAGATACTGAGGGAAGGATTTTGGTGGCCCACTGTATTCAAGGATGCCTACAGGTTTGTAAAGAAATGTGATGCTTGTCATAGGTTCATGGGTAAATTAAAATTATCAGGAAATTTTCCACTCAGGCAAGTGTTAGTACACACCCCTTTCCAACAGTTGCGCATTGATTTTATAGGAGAAATGTCTATGAAATATAGTGGACATGCTTGGATACTGGTAGCAACCAATTATTTCACAAAGTGGGTTAAATTCATTTCACCCAGGAAGGAAACTAGTAAAGTTGTCATTGATTTTCTGATGAAAAATGTTTTGAGTAGATTTGGGGTCCACAAAAGAATTTTGTCTGACAATGCTATGTGTTTCAGGACTAAGGGATTCCTTGATTTTTGTAACCAACATGGAATAAACATATCATATTCATCCCCATGGGAATGGGAAAGTTGAGTCTAGTAATAAGAGCCTCATGAAGATTATTAAGCAGGTGATTGAGAAGAACAAGAAGCCTTGGGACTCGAAGCTACAACTTACACTATGGGCTAATAGGACAACTGTGAAGAAAGTCATTGGACAGTTCCATTTCAATTTGGTGTATGGGGTTGATGCTAGAATACAACATAACAATTTGATCAAAATGTACAAGTTTGTACAAGAGTATGATAGTGATATTTGTGATGAGATGCATAAGAGAATGAATGAGTTGATTGAGCCTAATGAAACAAGGAGAGAATCCCATAAAATAAATGAGAAGGTGCAATTGCAAGTGAAGCACTTGTACAACAAGAGCTATTGAAAGAAAGTTTGAGGTGGGGAGTATGGTTCTAATGTGGAATGCCAGGATGGAGGATAAAGGTAAACATGGGAAGTTTGATCCTTTGAGGCTAGGTCCCTACTTAATTTCTGACTTACATGGTGAAGAATCATATTTCTTATAGTCCCTAACAGGTGAGGTTCTCGAACTACCAATACATAGATAGTTCTTGAAACCCTATTTCTCCTAAAATAGGATCTTTTCCATGTACAATGTATAGTCCTGTAAATTTTGTAAATAGGTTTGGTGTGTTTCCTTTTTGTTGCATCTGCTTGTTTGGTCCAAAAAAGATCTTGGTTTTTGTTTTGATCCTTATGTGCTTGGTTTGCTCAACTAGAGATTTGAGATCTTGCTATGCCCACAAGGGGCATACATCCCCAGTCAGAGCCACTAGTGGAACCCATAAAATTTTCATGATTCTATTGACTTCATGGTCATGTTATTGGTTGCATATATCTTTTGACATTAGGGTCTAGGGTTTAAGAGTTTTATGTATCTTTCCACCCTCAACTTTCATTTAGTTTATGTTCTCACATTGACTGGCTGAACCAGTTTACTTGTCATTTAGGTTCCTTCCCATGGTCTTTATTATCATTGTTCAACTAGCCCCAATGTCTTGGTTACCATTGACCTTAGCATGATCCCTTTTATGAAAAAAATTTAAGCATGTGTCTTCAACATTGTTTAAGCTTGCCACTCACTGTTTATCTTCCCATCACATGTTACTGCATGAAAATTTTCTTCTAACCCACGATGAGTGATGTAATGTCTATCCTTTGGCCTTAGTCCATCACCCATCGCATGTTTTGTTGTTATTTTGAGAAGGTAACCTGTGATGAGCGATGTGGTTAAAGTCTTGACCCATCACTGGCCCTTGTACTATCACTGGTTACATTGTGCTTTTCTAGAGAGAACCCATGACCGTCGATGGGCGGAGTACCTTCCCATTGTGTGGCTTTGTTCTATCATGAGTTAGGATTAATTAATGAATCTTGGACACATGATGAGTGATGGAACTTAAGTCTTTGGTCAAGATCTTCTTCACGCTCATGATCAAGGTTTGATGTCTCACCGTTGGCGTTATAGCCATCACTTGATGAGATCCTAGTCTAGAAAGGAGACACACGATGAGCGATACTCATAAAATGTGGGTAAATATGTGTGGTAGTTTTCTAGCTCATCGAGTACACATCAAATTGCTGGTAGGGACCCATTGAGAGTAGGAAACAATGTGAGCCATTTGATGAGTTTTTCATCTAAATGCATTAATGGTTTGAATTCAAATAGGAACGACCATCCTATGGAATAATTATTCAGTCGTGCAATCATTTGTGCACAATTAATGGTATGTGAACTTGGCTAAATTCATTGAAAGAGGTTTATAGTTTGTATTTTCATCTTAGTTGAATGTTCGAGGAGATGAAGGAGAAGAAAAGTAATCAAATATGAAGCTGAAGGAGTTGTAGAAAGTTTACTCTTGGGTAAGTCGCCATCAATCTCCCACTAGTTTCTTTTATTTCTTTGTAAGAACTAGTGTGTCAAACCAAAGGGGGTTTGAATTGATTTCAAGAATTTTTTAGGGTTTCTAGTTTCTCTTGAGTTAGTACAGTTTCCTAATTGGGTAGAATCATGTCTAAATTTGAGTTGGAGATGTTAAGAATAGGGTAATAATCCCAAACCTATTTTACTTTTGAACTAAGTAAAAACCCTAAAGAAGCCAAAATGGGCCAACCTGGTGAGTCCTCATTGTCAAAACCTATACCCAAGAAGAAAAAGCAAGTCTACCATGACCCCCCTTAAACATCTGAAGTCACTGCAAAGAAAAGGGGCCAACCTAAGGATTATACCTACTTCATGCATAAATTCCAATTGCTAGACATCAAGGCAAGTGATAGGAAGGATATAGGGGAAGGGATCCTAAACACCAATTTCAAGGACCTTGTAGAGGGAATTGGTGAAATTTTTGTGCTAGATACTAGATGGGAATTGTTCCTATATGATTATACAAGAAGAGATGCTCGAAATCCTAGTAAAAATGTTTGGTGTTATCTATTAGAAAACCAAATCTGCAACCTATTTGCTAAGCTTTTTAAAGAACTTAACAGATTTGGACCAACATGAGAATGCTTTCAGGTCATTGGCGACCTATTTGAAAGTAGACCTCTAGTGATAAGGGTTGTATTCCCTTTTTTGATGCCACCTAACTACTTTTAAACTCTGAGCTAAGGGTAAGAAATTGCATAAAATAAACCTAATACAGAAAAAAAATAAGGTGATACACCAAAAACCTAGACTAGCTAATAGCCTTGTACATTCAAATCAATATTTGAAAGCCAACTCACACTACTCCCTATCCAATACAGTTCACATCAGTAATTTATAAAGAGGTCTGTAACAGTGTTTTTCAAAAGGAAAATAGACTTCATAATTAATAACACCATTAAACAACACAGTTTATAACCTGTAAACATGCATTTTGTTTCAAATGGATGCATGAAACATGGGGCAAGCTTGTAAGGAAAATGACTTCTCACAAATCAGACTGATCAACCATTAATGACACACCATAAACATGAAGAGAGAAGGTAAAATACTCCAATCTATTAATTCAAAGTCCTTATTGTACACAATAGGCCTGTCTGAGTTACAATGCAACTCCATGAAAAACAACTCCAAGAAAAGCAAGCTATCCTTCAGCTGGAAAAAGAAAGAACTCCCTAAAATGTGTAAAATGAACATACTTAACCAACACTCACCAAAACTCCCACACAAGTGTTTCTAGAAGATTCTCCTTGGATAAATCAGAAATGGCCCCAAAAGAACCTTCTAGAAGTCTCTAAAATGTCCTCTACATGGAGAAAAAACAAGCTAAGTCAATAGCCATCCCAAAAGTTTGACAAAATACCTCCAGCTGGCCTCCCCCTTCACCAAAATCAGTCCAAACAACAACTCACACTTCCCACACCTTTGCAAATCATCATTGGTCCAATCCAATACTTGACAACATTCCTCATCATGCAATATGTGTGTTTTTGAAAACACATGGCCTTTTAAAGCATTAAATATAGTGATTTTGTTAAGTGATTTATAAAACATCACTTAACAAATTACTTTACTATTAAGCTAAATTTAAAGGGCCCCACCATTTAAAATGTATTACAATTTGTAGCAACTAAATTGATTTAAATTAATTTACATGATATTCCAAACATTAAAAGTCATTGCAAAATGATATTTAGAAGTTTACAAAAAACCTCCAAGGGATGACCACTAACTTACCATATTTTGCATTTTTCCCACACATGTCATATTCATTGGTTTGTAAAGGAATATAGTCATTAGTAGCACTTGGCCAATATGGCCAAACTCCAAGACTCTTGGAAAGCATATTCCACCTTGCATGACATTGGACAATTACAAGGCATCACATAAGGGTCACATGGTAAAATATTGTGGTACACTCCCTTGTTGAAAAACACCTAGCAATGATTAGAAGCAATGGGAACAACCCTAAGGCATAAAATGCATAACTGCTAGCACATGAGGTAATGTGGAATTAAGAATTAGCAATGTTTTAAATAAAGTGGAAAGATTGAAAGGCAACGAATGCGTAAGGGAGATATAAGGTTTCGGCCTCCCCTTCACATTTCACACGAGTTTGATTTAAAAAAAAAAGAAAGCATAAAAATCACATCGAATATGTCAAAAGGCACAAGTCAAACCCTAATGATAAAACAACAAAATGATGAAAAACATCATCATTCGGTCTTTGAAGAATATGAAAAACTTGGTCTGTTGCCATGAGGGTTTGGGAAAATACAAAAAATGATGATTTAGCACTGACTCTCAGTCGATTCTTTGACATTTCTTGCTTAAAATTCCATGCAAGCTCAGGTACATGTGTATTCTTGGCATAAACTTGCATTTTATCCACTTTTGAAGGCCGTTTTTGAACTTACAAGCCGCAACTTGTAGCATTTTAATGGAATTTTTTCATTTTTTGTGGTTCCTATTGTTGCTCTCCTGTTTGACAGCTGCCATGAGAAGCTTGTGTATGAAGCTTTTCCGTGAATGAAAAATCTTGAAAATTGCAGAAAATGTGTCAGCAAAAGCTCTAGGTGACTTCAATCGACCACTCCATTGATGTTTTTGAGCAACAGACAACCACTCGAGCTCTTCATTTTGAATAGATAACAACAAATGCTCATTTTTATTCTTTGCATTTGTTAACAATGATACATTCATTGTTGTTGTTGTTTTTTCCATGAAAAGAATATCTCCCTAGCCACAGCCATGGACAAAAATTAGTGTGATTTTACATGGCTCAGCTTCACTTGAAAACCACATACTGTCCTTTGATTTTTCTTTGTATTAACCATTCTCTCAATCACCCAGATGGGTTTTTAATATGTAAAAGAAGAAGGATTTTTTGTGAGCTCGGCCTCCATTTTTTAAAACTGGGTTTTCTCGACATTCATAATTTCTACTTCATTTTTGCATTTTTATGAAAAACCCCTACTTGGGTTTCCTGTAGCATGATATTTTGGAAAATCTGCAACTTTTTTGTAAGAACCCATGTGGGTCACCACATTTTCCATAAAGATCTCAGATTTGTTGCGAAAGAATGATTATTTTTGCAAGTTTATTTCATTTTCTTGTAAAGAGAAAACAGTGTTGTTCCATTTGGTCAAACCCCAGGTGGGTTCTTCATGATTACAAGGAAAAATCCACTGTTCACCACGACCTGTCATAATGCATAAATGGCTTTTCTTTTTTAGCTCCTATAGCATGTTTATCAAATTATTATTTTCTTCACAGATTTGTAACAAACCCAAATGGGTAATGTTTTCAATTTGAAGAAACAACTTCCAAATTTTGTGCAAAATAGGGAAATGTCATTGCACCACATGGGTACACTGGAAACCTCAACTTGTAGAAAAATGTGTCCTTTAGAAGGAATTTAACTAGATTTTCTATAATATGTTTCATTTTTGTAGAATGTTTTTGAGAGAAAAAACCCAAAATGGGTTTGGTCACTATGAATAATCTACACTTTACTATCTCCCAAAAAAGCAGTGGTTACCCTGCTTCCCAGAGTTGAAATAAAGAACTGTTGGTTCTTTTTATATTGAAATACCCTCCAACACCAAACAAGCACACACCCTCTTTAAGTGGCTCTTTACCAGTCAGACAGAGAGATGATCTCTAAATCCTCCTTTTTGTTGCTTCTGTATACACCTCTGAAAGAAAAGGGAAGAGTTCTTTGCATGAGAACACCAGTAGGCATAAACTACATACCCATTGTTTTCCCTTCCAACTACTCTATTTTAATTGCCCAATGTCAAAGGAAACATTGTCTCCTTTAGATCCCTTACACGACCTCCCTCTTCAATCCTGGTTAGCCAAAGTACCCAACTGTCATGTCAGAGACACAACTTCTCTTATGTTTCCTGCTTCCTAGAGTTGAATCTTGTGCAGAGAACATACTTAACAAAATCATTGAAGGAGTTCCATTTAATGATGCCTAATTCTTGCATCCTAGGTAAGTTCTCCCAAGAAAAGTAATACATCAAGCCCTATTCTTACTCCACCAAGCATGAAACCTCGATCTACATTGTTGACAACACTACCCATATGTTCAACAACAAGATCAACTAAAATAGGCGTTCCTTGAAGATCAATAAGTGAAGGCATTTTCCCTTGTGAGTTAGGGTCTAAAATGCCATAGACATCACATGATCCATCCATAACCTTGTAATACAGCCTAGAGTACTGTCCAATTGAATTAGCAAGGTGACTGTCCTCCCAGATGACTGTCCACTCTATTTCATTTATGGATATAAAACAAGTTTGATATGGCACCAACATCTTTAATGATTAGCACTAAATCTGACTTGCAAGAAAATTTTCTTTTCTTTGGTACCATTAGATGTCATTGCATTTGAGTTCCTCTCATAGGCTGTAGTAGTTGTCCCTCCATTGATGCTATTATAGATTACTATGTTATGTCCTTGATGCCCTTGCAGCTTGTATGTGATCACATAGAGAGCATTTTGTTGGTGCAGTGTCACTATCTTTTAATGATGCATCAATAGCACCATCTTTGATTTATCTTTTCTCATCAATCACTTATTGCTGAAAGTATGATAATTAATTCCTATGTTAACAATGACACCTCATGTGCCTCTAGATTGAACTGTTGCTCCAATTCTCATACAAGGTTATGATGCATAGACCATGCAATCCAAAACAAACTAGAAACACTGACTGGTTGCCAACATCTCTTTACAATGCACACTTTCTTTCTATCACCATGAAAGTCAAAGAGTCTTTCAAAATAGAGCATATGTTTCCTCCTCTTGCATTGACCTTCATCAAGTAAGTGTACAATTGGAAACCATCATTAATGTTCATTGAAAGTCTTTAGGCCTAATATCCATATTCCACTGCTCTAGGAGCACTATGGCGACTTAATACTCTTTGTTCTACATGATGTTGTTGCTCCACAACTACTACCTCAGTATCATACTTTTTTGTTGATGCACCACCTATTATTTATGCATTGAACTGTTGACTTACCCTGAAGCCCATTTGCTCATGTTTGTCTAATGTTTGGTTGAGAAGGCCTTGAATAAAGCCTTGTGCAACTTGAGCTTGTCTCTGGAATTCCTTTCTTTGACATTGGTGTCATTCACTTATGCATGGGCAACTGGAGTTATGTCGCCTTTCTTTATTACCACAAAATCCTTTGATCAGCCTGTGTTGCCTCATTCATTATTGTTGTCCTAACCTTCATGGCTGTTTTGTAGCATACATTTATGATTATTGTCTTTATGCACTTGTACCATGACATTGATTTAGCTACTGCTCTTGTTTCTGTTATGTGTAATAAATACACACAGTTTCCTCATTGTAACTTTATTGGACAACCACCTGTCACATATGTGGGTGACCTAATAGCTCACTTTCCTATTTGATATGCAACTGCCCCGTAGGGTTATGGTGAGGGATTTGAAAACAACTTGAAATCCTTGGTCATTGTTTAGAAGATGCATAATTGAACTTGATGCATCTCCAAAATCACTTCTTTTCATAAAATGGATCAAGGGTCCAGTTAAGAAGATTGAAAGACATATCAGCACAGTATGTTGCATCTTTTTGAATCTGATAATGAAAGTTGATCAACTGGTGTGATTCCATATTGATTTAATGCATTGATAATAGATAAATCTTTGATCAAGTTGCTCAATTTCCTTTTCTTTCAAAGCATGCTGAGCTCTACCCTTGTGGGAGCCACATTTACCCCACATGCTATATTTTCTAAATCAGAAGGGTAACTAGACTTGTCCTAAATCTGCACATGAAGCAAACAGTTAGAAAATAAATGCATATGTAGAATGTTTTTATTTAATGCACTTATGGATCAGTTTATACATGCATAGGTAGGTGTGTATGTAAGGATTGAATATTTCATTGCTTGGAGCTTCACCCTAACATCATGTTTTCTTCAGATGCAGGGTGAGGAGTGCTACAGAGCTGGGATGGACACAAGTGGTTTGGGGTAGCAGCAACATGACAACATGTGACTTGTAACTAGTCATTCACAAGCAATGATTGGTTCCATTCTTACATGCACATTCTCTTGTTTTATTCTACTTATTCATGTATGAGCTGTTTCATATTTTCATTGAATAAGAGAGATATTCCCTTGGCTTGTGAGGGACATGTACCTTAATGATTATCAATAAAAGAAATTACATTTGAATACATGACTCTCTTTCTCATTTGTTGCAATGCACCATTGAAATGACAAAATGTAATCTAATTTACTTAGCAATCACTCCTTCCTGCATATTGAAACTAGCAGTTTTATGGTTTATCTTTAAATTTTTAAACAACATGAAAAGAACAAACACTAGGTTACCTGATTTCAGTTGAAAGCTAAAAATCAGGTAACATTTCTGGTGACATCTGCTATATGTTTTCATACTAAACATGAGACCAGTTGCCTTTTGTGTTATCCATTGGGCACAAGGTCACTCAGAAAACTGACACTACTTGAAAACAACATTGCAAATAGTTGTAACTCATAACACCAGCAAGAAACACTTTGAAAACCAAGGAAAACAACAATGCAGAAGGAAAACTACCACCCGACTATGTAGAACAACACTTAGGGAAAACTAGAAAGCCTAACTAATGTGCATCAACACTTAGAGGAAAAAATATCTTCTCTAATATGTACAAGAGAAGTTTTAGATCATACCTCAAAATATAGTTTGAGGTGTATTCTATTGACTGGGATAGGTAGAGCCTCTCCATCCATTGATGACAGTTGAAAAGAATTGTGCTCTTTGTACGTTGTAATGACAAATGGGCCACTCCACATGCTATCAAATTGGGTATGCTTTCCAAGCTTGCTCTTCAATTCATCCCATTTCAGAACAAAATCTCCCTCTTTGAACATCCTTGGGTGTTGCTCTTTTATCAAACACCTTCTTGGTTTGGAGTTGATGTAGCTCCATTTTTTTCATGGCTCTCCCTCTAGTTTCATCTAGCTCCATGAGTTGCGCTTATCGAACATCCATTTGGTCCTCCTCTTCAAACATTTCAAGTTGGTTCATTATATCAAGAGCTAGAAGCTCAACTGATAAAGGCAACCTTGCCTCTTTACCATATACCAGTACATAAGGGGAGTTTCCAATGGACTTCTTTGGAGTTATCCTATTGGCCCACAAGGCAAGATTTTAACTTGTTATGCCAAGTTCTTTGGTTATCTTCCAAAATCCTTTTGATGATCTTGATCAGGTTTTTATTGGTTGGCTTAGCCAAACCATTACCTTGAGGGTAATAATTTGATGAAGTATTTAGATGGATGACATTCCTTATAGCCCAGTCACTTACTCTTAACCCAACAAATTCCAAAGCATTATCATAAATGATTGATTCAGGTACCCCAAATCTAGTTACCAAATCATCATAAAAATGTAAAACAACACTCTCATTGGATTCTTTCAAAGCAACTACTTCAGTCCATCATGTGAAATAATCAGTTACAGTAAGTACCCACCTATGACCTACACTTGAAGGTGGGTTAATGGAACCTATAAAATCAATGCCCCATCTCATGAAGGGTTGTTCTACTTGAATAGGCTACAATGGTAAAGCTGGCAGCCTCTCTTTACCTGCAAAAATGGCACATTTTACACACTTCCTAGCCCAAGCACGAGCTTCTTTAAAAAAGTTTGGCCAATAATAGCCAACTCTCATTATTTTCCATGCAGTTGTTCTTGGGGTAAAATAACCCCCTGCAGTTCCATCATGGAACTCATGAAGTACTTTATTAACTTGATCAATGCATATCAGGAGGACACCATTAACGTCCTTTCTAAATAGAATGTTGCCAAATAGAACATAAGGAATAAACTGCAGTCTGAAATACCTCCATTTGGCTTTATCTAAAACTGGTGGACACTCACCAGTTTGCAAAAAAATGAGTCATATATTACACCCAACCTGCATTTGTTGTAGCTGCATCTGCTTCAAGCCCATTATCAGAAACCAAAACTGCCTCTGTTTCTGCATTTCCTTCATTTTTAGCCTTTGTAGCTAGTTGTTCACACATCCCTTTACCCTTGACAAGCTTTTTTATATTGATGTCAACGTCATACTCCATAACCTTTGTAATCCAACCTACCCTCTTATCATTTAGATCCCTGCTTAGCAAGAATTCCTTCACACTCGGGTGAGCAACCATTAAATGCACCTTGTTGTTAGAAATCAGGGGTTTGAACTTCTTCAAGCTTCTGATGGCAGCAAGTACATGTTTCTCTACAAAAAGTATATCTTTTTTAATACTCCTCTAATCGTTGGCTAAAAAAGGAAATTGGTTGTTCTAGGCCAACATCATTCTGTTGTACCAGTATTGTAGAAATTATATCAATGTTGTCAAAAGCATATAAAATGAAATCTTTTGAGAAGTTCAGGTTTACCAAAGTAGGGGTTGCTGATAAAGATTCCTTTATGACTTCAAAACTGTGCTTGGCCTCCTTGGTCTACCTGAAACTGGCATTCTTTTTTAACATTGTAGTTAGTGGTTTCAATAGATTGGCAATGTCAGGAATAAACCTTCCAACGAAATTGATTCTGCCAAGAAAAATTTGCAGCCCCTTTTTATGGTTGGGCAAGGGCAGATCCAAAATGGCACTTACTCTTTCTGGATCAATGGTGATCCCCTATTTTGACACAATATGTCCTAAAATTTTTCCTTCATGGACAACAAAGATACATTTCTTGGGGTTGAGGGATATACCATACTCCCTACACCTCTCAAATACTTGTTTCAGATGTGCAAGGTGTTCATCAACCTTCTTTGAAAACACAGTTACATCATCAAGGTAAATAAGTACCAGTTTGTGAATCAAACCTTTAAATGCCCTGTCCATTTCCCTCTAAAACATGGCACCAGCATTGGATAGGCCAAAAGGAATCCTTTTATAAGCCATGGTGCCCCATTTTGTGGTGAAGGCAGTCTTGTACTGATCCTCTTCTTTGACTAAAGCTTGGTTATAACTTGAATAACCATCAAGTAATGATAATCTTTCTGAAACAACTACAATTTCCAGAATCTGCTCCATTGAGGGCAACAGATAATGATCTTTTAATGAGGCTTTATTTAGGTCTCTAAAGTCAACACACAACCTAATTTCACCATTTTTCTTTCTAACCGAGATGAGGTTAGAGACCCATGAAGTATGTTTGATTGGAAAAATGATGTCTCCCAAATCAGTTTGGTCAACTGTTTGACCATAAGAGGCTCAAGTTTGGGGTTTAAAGACCTATGTTTCTACCTAACAGGTTTGGAATTTGGCTCAAGCTCAATCGTATGTTGGGCAACTTGGGGATCAAAACCCTTTAAATTATAATATTCCCATGCAAATATATCTTGGAACTCTTGACAGAGGGCAATAAAAGCTTGCTTATCTGCAGATGAACAAATTTTACCTACTTTGAGGAGCTTACCTTTGAAGATTTCAAGCTCCTCATAGTGTTCTTCTTTGACCTGCATGCTAGTTTTACTCTTTTCTAGCTGGTCATCTGTGCTGAAAATGGATTCCAAGGTGACTAGACCCATGGGCAGTTTGTTGGACTTCAATTGGATGATCTGATCATCATATTATTGTTTCAGCTTCTCTTGGTTGACTCCTACAAATTCATCTTCTTGCAACATGAAGCTCAAAACCTGTTCATCACTTTCAAAGACTTTCCAATGAACGTTATTATCAAAAATAGAAGGTCTGATAACTATTTTAACATATGGCTACAACTTTTCCTTCCTAATTTCACTTGGGATATCAACTTGAGCACCTATGGCAGCCAATCTATTAGCATGCTTATTTTGATCCCTAGGAATAGAAATCAGATTGAAAGCATCAAACTCTTCTATCATATCCCACACCCTATGTTTGTAGGATTTTAAGACATCATTCTTAGTGACATGCAGACCTCTCACCTGATTGATGATCAATTCATTGTCACCATGCACTTGCAAGCAACCAATTCCTCTTTTTTGTGCCCATTCGAAGCCTTGAATCAAACCTTTGTATTCAAAAGTGTTGTTAGTATAATAGAAAGAAAATCTGAAAGCAGAGTAGTATTTGTCACCTTGTGGGGACACAAGCATTGCACCCCCACCAACACCATTCTTGCTTTGAGAACCGTCAAAGAACATCCTCCATACTCCACCTTGCTGATCTGATTGTTGTCCCACCTCCTTTTCGAGGTTTGGAATCACTAAATTAGGTTTGTGCAACACATAAACAACCAAAGCAGTTTCCTCAATGTTATGATTTGGGTTGTCAATAATATTTTATGCTGCCCACTCACTTAGCAGTGCATCTGGTATACTTTCTGCTTGTAGCTCTTGAGCAGCAACAAGTTCACCATCACTAAAAACAACACAATTAGCATTAACAACACTTGGAACATATGGTTCAATGTGATCCTTAGCAAGTTGCTTAGATTTGATGGCTACTTTAGTTCCATATCTTGTTCTGAACACCATATTGGACCAATCTAATGAAAAATAACCTCCTATCTTGGCAGTGAAATCCCTTGACAAACATAAAGCAAAATGTGGAGGTAAGTCAATAACAGAGATGTCTTGGGGAATGGAGAAATTGGGACAAGTGTGTAGGGTAAGGCTTAAACCCTTGATAACACCTACAGTATTGATGGTTGTCCCATCTAGTTGTACAACTCCCTTCTCAAGAGGTTGATACTTCAGTCCTAACTTATCAACAATTTGTTTGGGCATGACATAACTACTTGCCCTTGAATCCACCATGCAATTGTGAACTAGTTTATCTCCTATTATCAAGGACACATAAAATGGGGGTGGTTTGACATCCTTACTTGGTTGTTTACTACTGTCTTGAGGTGTATTTGTCAAGACAACCTTAGGTTGACCTACTGGTATATCATTTGAAACACCTACTTCAGCTAAGGCAGATTGTAACAAGTCCTTTTGACCAGGAATAGACAGGGAATCCCACATTGACATATTCACATTCATCTTTTTCATGGATTCAATAATGTTGAAGGGTGTGACAACGTTTACCTTTTGATGGGTCTTTGCAGCAGTAGGGTCTATCTGCAAGTGGGCTGGTTGGGGTTGATACCAAAGGTGTCCACCACCGATGCCTTGTGAATTTTTCTACAAAATGTGTGTTATATAAGGATTGGAAGGTCCATCAACTTCTTTGTCTTTATTTGCTGCTTGTCCAATCTCTAGGGCTCTCTTTTTGGCTTGGGTGTTGGCTACTATTGGAGAGCTATCATTTTTTACCCCACAAAACTCCTCTCCTTGCCAATTCAGGAGAGTTGTGTCACTCACAAGGAGCTCCTTGTTGTTGGGATGATTCACCATTAGGCATGTCTTGCACACTTGAGACATTTTGAACCATCAATGCTTGATTGATGACACCATTTAAACATGTAGTTTGATTATGGGCCTGGTTGCAAGGATAGCACCACTCATACTCTACTGTAAGGTTGTTTTGAGCAGGTACCATATCTCTAGCTACATTGATTGGAACTGGATTGTATGGCTGAAAAGGCCTTGGATTCAGACTTTGTTGTGCACCTTGAAAATTTCCTTGATATGGTTGCTTGTTAGCTTGAAATTGTTGTCCTTGGCCTTGATTTTGAGGCTGCTAAGGCTTGAAACCTTGAAATTACTGATTTTTGAGGGTTACATGTTCATTGCCAAAGGTTTGAAGCAAATTTTCAATCTTCTGTTGGCTGCTTTTAATTTCCTACAGCTCCTGAGATGGTCCTTGGGCAGCAATTTTTGTGTTAACAACAGTTGGTAGAGGTGCTAATTGAGGTGTAGGAAAAGTTGTAGGAGGCTGAATATCAGGAAAAAATGGCATAGGAGGCCTAGGGGCAGTCCTTCTATCTTGTATCAGGCTATTTTATGCTCTCACAGCTATATCATAAGCTATTGGTAAAGTATTTCCGCCCATAGACAGTATTAAAACAACAACCTCACTCTTTAAAGCTCTCAAAAAATAGAGAAATGCATACTCAGCTGGAGGCCTTGTAGTGCCTAGAATTTTGTCCCACATTCTTTGGAAATGGAAATTAAAGTTAGTCATCTGTTCGTGAGGAGCCCATTTAATGTGAGTCAGTTGCTCCACCAATGACAAGTTATCATACTTGTCTTCAAACTGCTTACAAAGTACCTCTCCCAATTCATCCCATGTTTGGATGGAATTGACCAGCAAACTCCTGAACCATTGGAGTGCTTTACCTCTGAATGATGCTACTAACAATCTCAAGGCAACATTTTCTTGAGTTATATGATGCACCAAGCACAAATTTGAGATGTCCTTGATATGCTCAACCGGTGTAGTTTGATCTTCACTTGAAAAATATGGCACACTCTTGAGAGCAGCCACTGGAATATCGTCGTGTTGGGCTAATTGAAGTGGCCCCACCATTGAATGGCACAAAAACTTGGTTTCTTGGAACAACCATGTTTGGCACCAAGTTCTGCTTGTCTTATTGGGCTAAAAAATCTCACTGCTGGTGGAGTTGAAATTGTTTTTCTTGATGAACAACAACCTTCCTTGTTGGTCTGCCTCTCCTACGGGGTCGTGAAACTTGCAAATAATCCAATGGGATAGAGTTTCCCCTTGTCTAAATTTGTTTCATAAGCTGTTATAGCACTGATCTATCATAAATTTCACATTTGGAGCCATCAGATATGCTGGTGTGACCTTTAAAAGCATAAAAATATTGTTGGCAATATATCAAAACCAACGAATTATGTGTTTTTCTAGTCTGAAATGACTAGAGGTCCCACCGGGTGTGCCAAAACTATTAGAACACCAAATCTACACCCTGTTTGCAAAGCTTTTTAAAGAACTTAACAAATTTGGACCAACATGGGAATGCTTTCAGGTTGTGGGTGACCTGTTTGAAAGCAAACCTCCAGTGATAAGGGTTGGCTTCCCCTTTTTGATGCCACCTAACTACTTTTAAACTCTGAGCTAAGGGTAAGAAATTCCATAAAATAAACCTAATACAGAAAGAAACTAAGGTGATACACCAAAAACCTAGACCTGCTAATAGCCTTGCACATTCAAATCAATATTTGAAAGCCAACTCACACTACTCCCTATCCAATACAGTTCACATCAGTAATTTATAAAGAGGTTTGTAACAGTGTTTTTCAAAAGGAAAATAGACTTCACAATCAATAACACCAATAAACAACACAGTTTATAACCTGTAAACATGCATTTTTTGTCAAATGGATGCATGAAACATGTGACAAGCTTGTAAGGAAAATGACTTTTCACAAAATAGACTCATCAACCATTAATGACACACCATAAACATGAAGAGAGAAGGTAAAATACTCCAATCTATTAATAGGCCTGTCTGAGTTACAATGCAACTCCATGAAAAAAAACTCCAAGAAAAGCAAGCTATCCTTCAGCTGGAAAAAGAAAGAACTCCCTAAAATGTTCAAAATGAACATACTTAACCAACACCCACCAAAACTCCCACACAAGTGTTTCTAGAAGATTCTCCTCGGATAAAATAGAAATGGACCGAAAAGAACCTTGTAGAAGTCTCTAAAATGTCCTCTACATTTAGAAAAAACAAGCTAAGTCAATAGCCATCCCAAAAGTGTGACAAAATACCTCCAGGTGAGTTCAATCGACCACTCCATTGATGTTTTTGAGCAACAGACAGCCATTCGAGCTCTTCATTTTGAACAGATAACAAAAAATGCTCATTTTTTTTCTTTGCATTTGTTAACAATGATACCTTCATTGTTGTTTTTGTTTTTTCCATGAAAAGAATATCTCCTTGGCCATGACCATTGACAAAAAATAGTGTGATTTTACATGGCTTAGCTTCACTTGAAAACCACATACTGTCCTTTAATTTTTCTTTGTATTAACCATTCTCTCAATAACCCAGATGGGTTTTTAATATGTAAAAGAAGAAGGATTTGTTGTGAGCTCGACGTCCAGTTTTGAAAACTGGGTTTTCTCCACATTCACAATTTCTGCTTCATTTCTGCATTTTTATGAAAAACCCCTGCTTGGGTTTCATGTAGCATGATATTTTGGGAAATCTGCAACTTGTTTGTAAGAACCCATGTGGGTCACCACATTTTCCATAAAGATCTTAGATTTGTTGCAAAAGAATGATTATTTTTGCAAGTTTATTTCATTTTCTTGTAAAAAGAAAATAGTGTTGCTCCATTTGGTCAAACCCCAGGTGGGTTCTTCATGATTGCAAGGAAAAATCCACTGTTCACCATGACCTGTCATAATGCATAAATGGCTTTTCTTTTTTAGCTCCTATAGCATGCTTATCAAATTATTATTTTCTTCACAGATTTGTAACAAACCCAGATGGGTAATGTTTTCAATTTGAAGAAACAACCTCCGGATTTTGTGCAAAATGGGGAAATGTCATTGCACCACATGGGTACACTGGAAACCTCAACTTGTAGAAAAATGTGTCCATTAGAAGGCATTTAACTAGATTTTCTATAATATGTTTCATTTCTATAGAATGTTTTTGAGAGAAAAACCCCAATATGGGTTTGGTCACTATGAATAATCTGCACTTTACTATCTCCTGAAAAAGCTGTGGTTACCCTGCTTCCTAGAGTTGAAATAAAGAACTGCTGGTTCTTTTTATATTGAAATACACTCCAACACAAAACAAGCACACACCCTCTTTAAGTGGCTCTTTACCAGTCAGACAGAGAGATGATCTCTAAATCCTCCTTTTTATTGCTTCTGTATACACCTCTAAAAGAAAAGGGAAGAATTCTTTGCATGAGAACACTAGTAGGCATAAACTGCATACCCACTATTTTCCCTTCCAGCTGCTCTATTTTAACTGCCCAATGTCAAAGGAAACATTGTCTCCTTTAGATCCCTTACACGACCTACCTCTTCAATCCTGGTTAGCCAAAGTCTACCCAACTGTCATGTCAGAGACACAACTTCTCTTATGTTTCCTGCTTCCTAGAGTTGAATCTTGTGCAAAGACCATATTTAACAAAATTATGGAAGGAGTTCCATTTAAGGATGCCTAATTCTTGCATATAATTGAACTTGATTCATCTATGAAGAAACTTGATGCATCTCCAAAATCACTTCTTTTCATAAAATGGATCAAGGGTCCACTTAAGAAGATTGAAAGACATATCAACACAGTATGTTGCATCTTTTTGAATCTGATAATGAAAGTTGATCAACTAGTGTGATTCCATATTGATTTAATGCATTGATAACAGATAAATATTTGATCAAGTTGCTTTATTTACTTTTCTTTCAAAGCATGCTGAGCTCTACCCTTGTGGGAGCCACATTTACCCCACATGTATTTTCTGAATTAGAACACTAACCAAACTTGTCCTAAATCTGCACATGAAGCAAATAGTTAGAAAATAAATGCATATGTAGAATGTTTTGTTTATTGCACTTATGGATCAGTTTATACATGCATAGGTAGGTGTGTATGTAAGGATTGAATCTTTGATTGCTTGGAGCTTCGCTTTGAAATCATGTTTTCTTTAGATGCAGGGTGTGGAGTGCTACGGAGTTGAGAGGGACACAAGTGGTTCGGGGCAGCAACAACATGACAATGGGCGACTTGTAACCAGTCATTCACAGGAAATGACTAGTTCCATTCTTACATGCACATTCTCTTGTTTTATTCTACTTATTCATGTATGAGTTGTTTCATATTTTCATTGAATAAGAGAGCTATTCCCTTCGCTTGTGAGGGACATGTACCTCAATGATTATCAATAAAAGAAATTACATTTGAATACATGATTCTCTTTCTCGTTTGTTGTAATGCACCATTGAAATGAAAAAATGTAATCTGATTTACTTAACAATCACTCCTTCCTACATATTGAAACTAGCAGTTTTATGGTTTATCTTTAAATGTTTAAACAACATGAAAAGAACAAACACTAGGTTACCTGATTTCAGTTGAAAGCTAAAAATCAGGTAACATTATGATATAGGAAAATTGGTTGCCCCAATGTTTTTGTTGAGGTGGACTTGATGCTACATTTTGCAGACAAATATGATGACGTAAACAAGGTAATTATAGACATTGAGGGTAGGAGCATTCTAGAAATAAAGGCAACTAAAGTTGTGGAGGTTTTCAAAATGAAACTTGATTCCAGCAAAAAGATTAATTTTAAAAAATTGCTGCAGGAATATTCCAAACACAAGGTAGAGCTTTGAAAAGGTGAAATACCTAGACATAGGCGAGAAAAGGGCATTGTGTTTGCACTCAAAGAGGTTTAACCATTGGACTGTGAAGAGTTTGTAGACTACTTTAGACACACATATTATATGTTGTGTCAGGTGCTTGTAGTAAATTCTAATGGAAGGATAACCTCACCCCTACTATTTATAATTCTGGATATTCAACATAGAAACAAGCATACATGGTTTGACTATGCCCACAAAGTTGTAGAATAGTTACACTATGATCTGGTAAGGCTAAAGGAGAGGAGAAAGCCATTGAAATTTAGACACTATTCATTATTGATGCATATGATATTATATCAGGGACATGAAGTCTTTGGCAAGGCCATGAAACTAAGACATGTTGATGAAAGGAATAATAAGTTTCCTATTCAAATGTGGACACAGCTTTGGGATTTACATTGCTCAAACTCAAAATATGTTGCTTTATGTAACATCATAAAACACATTACTCTGGTACAAGTGAGTGTTGCACCTATTGAAAGGATTTCCAGAACAATTCAGGCATTGTTAAGGCTAAAGGAATTTGGTGATAACCCAGACTATGAATGCAATTTGGGAGACTGGTATTTATATAATGATTGCATGGTCATCGGATGCTATGGGACTTTTGTTGCACCACATTTACTACCCAATTTTGTTTCTAATAGGTTTCCCTTTATTGAAATAATGTGGCAAATGGACAACTTTGATGTATAGAACTTTAGGTTGTTCCAGAAGGCCTCTATCATTGCATCAAATTTCTCCTTTGACTATTTTGTTGTATTGGCAAAGGAAGCATATGAGGTATTTGGTATAATAGTTAGCAACCTTAGAATGAAAGTAGCCTCTACTAGAAATTTTGATCCAGAAGGACATATCAATAGAGAAAAGATAAAGAGGGCAATCTCAACATATGGACCTCATGCCTTTTACTTCAAGGAAGATGTGATAAGGAATCTGCCAACACCTTTTGTTGTCTAGGATAGAGAAGAGATATGGATGAAGATTGTTGAGGTTGAGCATAGGGCTTATACTCATAATTCTTACTATCAAAGCCCTTACAAACACATCACCGACAAATATAAAAGGATGGAATTGGTCCTCATTGATTTTATGGATGGCACTTTCTTGGAGAAGGTGGAACAAGCTAAGCAGCTAGCTCAAAGTGCTCTACAAGAGCATTTAATAAAAGTTAGTGGTCAACCAAAGGAGCTCACAACACCAAAAGAGCAGTGACCATTTGAAATAGGGGATACTCCTATAATGGAGTTACCTATTGAGAGTGTTGGTGAAGCACATGATGTTGAGGAGAATGTGCAACAACCATCCACCAAATTTGTGCCTATCAAACAAGGAGTAGAGTCTGAATTTTCACACCCCAATATTGGGGATGTAATGGAACCTTTTGTCCCAGATGATAGGCTAGTACCTTGGGAATATGATGAAAGTCAAGATAATGATGCAAGGGTACTAGCTTGTGCTAACTTTCTAGAAGATGACTCTTATGACAACAAGAGAATTTAGGGAATACATGGATGAGCTCAAGGCTCAGGAAATAAATGATATGATACAGAAGGCTCAGGAGGGAGTGGACCCTTCCCAACTGGAGGAAGTTAAAAAGAAGACTGAAGAAGAAATTATTCAAGAAATTGCACAAATGAATCTTGTGGAAGCTAGGAGATTGGTCAAAGACAATGGAATGATGGTGATTCCTGGTTGGAGCTTGTCATCAATAATTTCCCTGGATGCAATTAGAAATGACCCAAGTGTTGTGGTGTTAGAAGAAAATTTTGATGAGAAAACTTTTGGTTTAGGGTTTAGTCCTAGTCTACATGCGTTGGCTATTTGGAAATTGACACCAGATTTAGGAAGATGTAGACTTAGCAGAGCAATGGTTGTCCTCTTAGGAGACATGATAATAGGTAGGGCTTCAAAGATGACAGTCACACAAGCTACAAGACTAACAATGCACATAGCCATGTTGAGTGTGGACACTGTAGAGATCTCTCAGGCCAGATACATGAAATTGTTGGAAAAGCATAACAAATTGGTTGAAGAATACAATATGTTAAAGGCTACTATAGTTAGTGTAGGTTAGAAGACCTTACCTACTTCCCTAGCTATTATCTCATCATAGGAAAAGGAAACTTTCAAGTCAAGAATTATTTCCATGAAGAATGAACTCCAAACAGTCAAGTCTAAAAATATTAAGCTCCAGGAGGATATGAATAAGATCACAAAGGGTATGGCTGATGAGATCTTAGGCCATAGATTGAAAAAGGTAGATTTTAAAGCAAAAGATGCATGGTTAACATATAAAGGTATACATGATGCTTTTGAAAGGTTCCAATATGTTCAAGAGGTTTTTCCAAAACACTTGGAATAAGTGGAGTAGTAGATTGAATAGTTTAAAGGAAATACAAGAAAACACAAAGGATGACCCTAAAGCTCCGGTAAATCTCCTAGATATCATAAGGGGAATTGAGATGATTAGTGAGATCACTAGTTCTCATGAGTGGATTGGAACACAACTACAAGGTAAAATCAAAGCCTTTAGGAGTATGGAGGAACGTGATATGCCCAAGATCCTCAATGAAGATGGAATACTCATGGAGTATGCACCATGGAGGGAATTCTTCAAGTTTCAAACAACTAGAGGTCCATGAATAGAATATATTGATGCAAATTGGACCTAACTTTCTTGAATGGCATTATTGATACTCTCATTGGAATTCAAATAGACATGGACACTTTTTTGAAAGAAGCCAGAGTGGTAATTTTTGTAAGATACAATGCATATAATACAAGGGTGCAAAAATTGCTTGATATTAATTTTCCTATTGAGGATGAATATAGAGATTGGATGGAGAAATATGTTGAGTAAGCCATGAAGGTGGTGAGTATAGTATAGGTTTATCCTTTGAAATAATTGTGTAAGGGAAATCTATATCCTCTTAATATGAGCATGCACGTGGTAACCTAGCCAATCCTTTCCTTTTATTTTAAATTTTCCTCTTCTCTAATGCTTTACACCTTTTGCCGAATGGATGGTGATGTGGAATTCTTGAACAATGTGGATACGAGCTCCAAAAGCTTTTACAAGTTTTGTCCTTTTGTATTTTCCCCCCATTTCTTCAAAATATAAATATAACCACCTGGGGGTTGAAATGAAGTGAAATATGCTTGAAATGCTGAGTGAAATGAAATGTAATTAGCCAATATCTCGATGCTTGTTTTCTCCCTTGATCATATAAAAGGGATTTCAAGGCTATTGTGCAGGGGTCTTTGAAATTTGGTTGATCTCAGATAGTCATAGGGAAGTTTTTATGAGTACAAGCATATAATGGATATAGAATTACTTGTTGAGTCTTAGGATATGAGTCTGTATTCACAATTAGCTTAAATTTTTTGCAAGAATTATAGCATTTGAGAATCAACAATGGAAAATTTCATGCAAATTGTCTCCTATGTATATGCTCACAAATCAACAATGAAATAGTTAAAGATTGTCTCATTGGTCTCCAATTCGTGTGGTTGGATGTGTGTTTCTGTTGTTGCTTCAATTCAAGTAGTTGATTAAAATGCTTTAGTGCAATCACTGGTTTATGAGTTAATTCATAGGATCTTTAAGTATGTTTTGTATGGAAATCCTGAGTTATGAATTTGTAATGCAAATCCTTAATGGTCTATAAATATTGAATGTTTTAGTTGTTGCATTATAGTGTGTTGTGAATTCAACTCTGCCAGCCTAGGATAATGCACTGATTCTATACATTAAGTAAATTCAAATATATCAGGTCAGCTAGATCATATCAAAGAATCATTCATTTAGTTAAATTTGTCTTCAGTATGGTGATGGTTGTTATGGTTTTCGTTTCAATTGTCCATTATTTGCTCCAAGTCATAATGGTGTGAAGGATTTTCCAATTCCTTGCAACTTGTCACTTGTAGAGTCATTGATATGAGAATGTATCTGCTTAATGTGCAATGTATGTGGAGATCTTTTAAAGGAATATTGTGAGTACATTGTAGGATCACCCTCCTAGGTTTTACAGAGCATGAAGTGTGGGAGGAAAGCTAAATTGCTTTCTCTCGTTCATTGGCCATCCCCTTTTTGGTAGCTAATCATTGGAATTGGAAAATCCATAAGCTACTTTGAGGATCTGGTTGGTATTTAAAAGAACCAACATCTTCCATGTTGACGCAAAATATTTTTCATTATCTTATCTTTTCATTTTCATTTTTTTCTTATGTTTTCCTTTTGGGGATGATGCAAGGCGTCAAGACACCTCTATGTCTCTTCCGTGTTGACCCAAAAGGTTTTTCTTTTTTTTTCGCTCTCTTTGCACGTCATTATTCTTGTTCTATGTGCATTTGGGGAATGATTACAATACTGACCTCTATAATATCATTGTAGCAAAGAAAAATACTGGTCCTGAATCCATAGACCCCTTATGTGTTTCTAGGGGGAAACTCCTCTTTTCCTATTTCTTTTCAATTTTTGGCTACTTTAAAGTAATTGCTCACAACATGGTGTTAGCAATTCCTTTAAAGTGGGGGCATACGTTAGCATTATTTTGGCATGATTTCATTTTCAAAAAATTTCATGTTCCTTGATGTGATTTCCTTATTTCATGCGATGTGCTTTTCTATTTGTGGTGACATTGGGAGTAATGTCCTTCAAGAACTCGATCTATCTTAGCATATTACATTCCTCTTATTGGTGATGTGATGCACTGCATTCCCTAAGTTGTGAATATTTTATCCTTTGATTGGTCCTCTCTTGGAGACATTAGGAATGATGTCCCCTAAGATTAAGACCTCACATGAACTAAAAAAAATCCCTTTGAACATCCCTCTTTCTTGGTGCATTTTCTTTTTGTCCTTATTAAATTCATGGAGGTATGGCTTTGATATGGACCTCTTGGGGCTCCCCAAGTGAACACCTAGCTTCACTAGCCCTTGTGAGGGTGCATTTTATTTTTGTCCTTAAAAATTCACGAAGGTATGGCTTTGATATGGACCTCTTTGGGCTCACCTAGTGAGCACCTACCTTCACTAGCCTTTGTGAGTGTGCATTTTCTTTTTGTCCTTATCACGGTCTTGGGGCTATGACTTTGATATGGACTTCTTGGGGCTCACCTAGTGGACAAATAGCTTCACTGGCCCTTGTGAGCATGCGTATTGTTTGCATAGTGGATAGCATGTTCCACTTGTAAACCTCTTTTTGGAAAAAAAACCTAGACCCGTTCCACTGTGTTAGACAGCCAATCGAAGCTTGATCCATTGCATTTTTCCCTTTTTTTTTTGTCTTTGATGGTGTATGTTTGCAATCTAGTTATGGCTTCATATATCATCTGTAAGCGTGTTCCTTTGTGCTTATGTTGGTTTTCCATAGGATCTTGAACCTGGGGGCTTGGCCACCCTCTTGGTTATTTTCATCCTATCTTACTAGCATTCATACCCGAGAACCCCTCTTGATTGTGTGGTTGGCTACTTTAGTGTTATTTTGAAGCAAGTTCATCCTCTCACTAAAGTGGGGGATAAATTTAGTGTAGTAAAATGCATACCCTTACATTTTCACACTTGTTTGGGCCCACCTTGCTTTATTTATCCCTATTTATGTCTTAATTGGTACTATTTTGCATCCACAAGCCTAATAAACTACATCTTTTTTCTGGTTAATCCCAAAATTCTCCAATGGATAAATGATACTTTAGTGATTCTATCTTACTGTCCCTAATTTTTAGGTCAGGACTAATACACCACCTAGGGCATCTTTGTCCCCCAAAGGTCTTGGGACCTTGATTTTGAGGCATCTTAAATGGGCCCCTTTTTGGTGTTTGTGCCCCAAGTTTCATACCTTGGGATTAAGACACCACCTAGGGAATCTTAGTCCCCCTTGTGGTACTTTTGAGATTTAATTTCAAATTTTGGCGAGATTTAGCCTCCTTTAATTAATGAATTCATGTGTCAGCTTAGTGTGGTGTAATTTTGGGATATTAAGCATAGATATGTATAAATACAAGGATCATTCATTCATTCTAATCCAAGTCTTTTGTGAGAGCATTCCTAATAGAAAATTGAGTTCACAAGAGCATTCAAGAGCATTCTATCAAACATTTGGAGCCATCATCAAGATTCAAGTATCATATCAAAGAGATTCTTGCATCATGTGCGTTGTGCTAACATTTGTGATGTAGGGTTTTGATTCAAGAAAGTAATTCAAGTCCATATCTATCAATCCTTCATTTGATTTATGATCCATATCCATTGCATCCATTTCACACAAGTTTTCAGACTTTATAGCAAGGGTTTGGTGAGTTGTAGCATTACATGTTATTCATTCATCATTTTCCTTCATTACTCTATTTCATTTCAAGGTTTAATTACCAACAAGGGGTTTGACGAAGGAAAACCCCTATTCACTAACAATCAACAAGTTTTTCCCCTCTTGCATGTTTGTAATTGTAGATTTAGGTTGAAGAATTGAAGATCATTTGAAGTGCAAAGTTTCAAAGTTTCAAAGTTGCATTGTAAAGTTGTTATCTTCACGGAAACTCACCTATAGGCTAAATCTGAAAGTTTTAGAACCTGAGATCAAAGAAGTAGGATGAGAAGACATCAAGCCTCAAGACCAAATTCAAATATTTTAGAAATTCCAAATGGGACTAAGACAATAGTAAGGGCATCTTAGTCTTCCTGATGGTATTTTTTAGAAGTTCTTCCAGATCTAATTCTGACATCCGAAGATTCTGCATCTGCCCCGAATAAAAGCAACGATAGTAAGACAACAATAAGGGATTCTTAGTCCTCCAAAGCACTTTTTGATAGAATTTTTCCATTTCGAGAATCCCCATTACATTTCTAGATTTCCCAAGGACACACATCCTAACTCCCTGCTGCATAATTTCATCATTTGCATCTTTCATTTAGCTTGCATTATTAGATTTTCTAAGTTGAATGCTTGTTTGTCTTTTCCAAGCATTTTCTTGGTGGTGAACCCCTAAAAGCTTAAAGAACCACCCTCCTAGGTCGTCCTTGTTGATAATTGACTCACCTTGTGAGGTTGATAGTTAATCCTAGGATATTATTGAATGATTGTGGGAGAAACATGATCTCACCCATCACATTTTCCCTATTGTTCAATTTGTAGTTTTGAATTGATTCAAAATTTGAAAAGGAGTCTAAGCCTAATCATGAAATAAGAGGAGGGCTCATGCAAATAAGGGACTCATAGGCAAATGAAGCATTCAAAATTCATGATCTTGTCACTAGTCTCTCCTTGGAAAGACTATAAACTTAGAAAAAAAATGATGCAAGCATACAAAATCAACATTTAGATAGTAGAGGTTGAGGAAAATATCCCCTCATAGCCATGGGTCTAATAGTTCATTCATTGAGCCACACAGGTCATAGGAGGTGACTTAAGACCTAAAAATAAGGCACCCAAGGATTCAAGAGGGCTCCAATGTCCAAGATAATATGCTAGAAGGAACTCAATAATCCATCTTAGATAACACACATTTATTGAAGGAAGTTTGTGCAAGAACACATATAAACATTTTTTCCTCAAGCATTTCCCATAATAAAATTGGAATAAATTTCCAAACTATTTGTGGTAGCAAAATAATACTGTATATAGTTTATAGATAATGAATCCTATATGTAAAGTACAATATATATTGAAACATATCATAATAATAGAAAAATTACAACTATAATCCAACATTGAATAACCAAATGTTTTTGGTTGCAACCTAACATTTTTAGACATCCTCAATTGTTGAGGTTGGGGTTCTTCTTCTTCTTCAGAATGATAAGAGATGTTAGATCTCTCCTAATAATAAGGTCCAATAGGAGTGTGCAGTCAACTTCTTATTAGAGTAGGTGGTACTTGAACTATCTACTTTGTTTCTCATCTTTCTCTCGTTGCTACTCAACATTGTAAGGTTTCATCTCTTAGAGAATCACTTATGTTGTAGAGATCCTTGTGGTCCATTGGATCCCAAAGCTTGTACCCCTTAACATAGGCACCATATCTGATAAATATATACTTCAATATATTTTTCTCCAACTTAGACATCTTCTCAATTGGAACATGAGCATAATATTCACAACCAAAAACTATGAGATGTCTCATTGAAGGATTTTTGATAGACCATGCCTCTATGGGTGTTTTTTTAAAAAGCATTGATGAGAGATATGTTGTCATTAGTAGTGTCATTGATGTCAACCTCGAGTATTACTTTGATGAGCATGTATTGGTGATTTTTGATGTTCAACCTCTTGTGTGGTTGAGATGCTGAGAAGGTGTTCCAAATGATGAGTTTGAGTGTATGGTGCTTGGTTTCCAAGTGCTTTAGAGAAAATTTGAATAAAAGAGGAAATAGTGTGAAAAAGTGGTGTTCAATGTTTTGGTCTGCATTTCTTCATGGCTAAAGATCTATCTGTGTGGTTCAAATTTTTTAATTAGAGGTGTTCATAGGTGTTATATACAGAGTTTTAGGTGGTTAATCATTATGCAGAGAAAGTTGTGTTCACTAGTGTGTGAATAGTGAAACTAGTGTTGTCTGAGAGAAATGGTTTTTCTCTGCATTTCTCCACAGTTTGGATTTTGGTCTTGTAGATCTAAGGGTATGCTTATATTGATGATATGTATCTCCAATTTGAGTTCTTTTTGTTTTGGTGCTCCACAAGGTTGGATTCAGGTGTTACAGTGTGTGGAAGATTAGTTGGTCGTATAGAATGAATATGTTCTTCTATTTTATGATGTTTCCAAGGAAGTTGTTAGATTTTAGGGTGTTGATGGAATATTCTAGATGGTGTTTAAGCATTGTGTGTTGTCCGTGAGTCATATTTGGATCAAAGGAAGTGTGCACTTAATTGTTTAATGGTGTTAACATAGGTTTGATCGACCTTGGGTGTTTACACTAATTGTGGATATGCTTTGGTGTTTGTGGAAGTGTTGTGTGGCATGCATGAGTGGATTTAGTTCTGAGTTAAGGTGTGTTGTGCTCTGTATTCATTCCTTTCCACCAGAAGAATGTTTTGTTGTTGACCTAATTTGGATCTACACATTTGAGGTGCATAGCCAACCTTGTCAATTATTTTCAAGGTTGATGATCTGGTATAAATAAGTGTTGAGTTGATAGAGAATTAAGTAGACTAGTGAGTAATGCGAAGTGTTGAGATGTCAAGTGCAAAAGTGTAAAATACAATATGAGCTTTAGTGAGTAGAAGGTGTCAACATTCTACAGAGAGAGTGTGAATGTTTTAGTGAAGTAGTGGTGGAACTTTTCTATTGCTCTGAGATGGATTTCTCATTGTAAAAATCTTCTTTCTTCTTCTTTCTAACCTGGAAGTGAGCCATTGGCAATGAGCCCTTCTTTTCTTTTTGGAAGTGAGACCTCCATGTTCAGTGAGCCTATTGTATTTGGTGTTGTAATTACTTTATATTGTGAGCTAGTCCTCACTATGGCTTTTCCCTTCTTGGATTTTCCATGTAAATTTGGTGTTCTCATGTGTTTAGATGTGTTTGCATTACTATTTCTCATGTTTACATTTTGTTAATGCATGATAAGGGTTGAATGGTTATCAAGGGTTTAAGGACTAATGTAGATGTGCATGTTAATGCAAGGGTTTTTATGTTTTAATGTACAACTGATTCACCCCCTCCCAATTTTCTTGTGCATTAAATAAGTTTTATTTTCATTTTAAACATATATCAAATCTAGCTAAATATCATGTTCAATTAAATATTTAATATATAATCTAAATATCTAATTTGGATGAATATCCAATTATTGAAATTCAATTTTTTTTATTAAGTAGGGATTTTGAGAGGGCCCTGATCTCTTTTACAACACAAAATATTTAGCAATAAGTACAACAAGACAATGAACAACTACACCAAAAATAGCAACAAGAAACAACTCTCATTGCTAGCAAAACCACAAGGAAGAACAACCAACAACACTAGTAGAATAGACCAAAAGGCCACCCATAGAGCTGTAAAATAGTAGCCAAAATACTTACATCAAACTAATTTCAATTAGGTTAAAGTGGGTCCAAGACCCAATCAAACTTCAATACAATCCTCAAGACTAGTAATATAGGCCAACAAGCCACCCATCGAACTGTAAAGATGACAACCTTTAACAACAGCCACCCCAAGGGTCCATGGTGGAAAAAATAAAATGAACATCAAATCAGAGAAACACACGTCTAATCCAAAAATAGTCCCAAACTTGAAGGAGCAGAGAACCCCCATCAACCAACTTGCCTCTCCACCTCTATAAGAGAAGTCACTAAGAGAACCCTTTCGAATACACCAACAAAAATCCAACAAACCCAAACTCCACCTCCATAGGAGTGGCCTCCATCTTAATAAGTGTTGCAATGGAGAAATCTAGTTGAAGAAGTGTGAACAACCCACCGCACTTGTAGAACCCAACTCGACCTCTAAAGGAGAGGACTCCACCTCAAATGGAGAGGTATCTAACTCTATAGGAGACAATCTAAAAATTCAATAAGACAGTCAACATTCCAGTAGAGAGGGAGGACTTAGCAACCTTGGGCAACAAGAGCATCTAAGCCTTCAAACTAAACTTAAGAAGAAAATATTTTAGAAACAACAAGTACCCAAAGAGGGAAATCATTTTATACTTGGAGAACCTCAACAAACCATTCACCAACGAGAGAGCAAGGGAGACACCTAAAAAAACCAAGCACCACCTAGCCCAAAATTTAGAACACTTTAGCAAGCCAACAAGCAAACACAAATCAGCAGACCAAAACTCAACACTCAAAACCATCGAAGCCAAAGAAACAACGCAACAGGTTTAAAGGCACAACAAAAATTGAAACTCTTAAGTGGAAAAAGTTTAAGGGGGCCAAAGCAAGACAATAACTAAATTGAGATAAGATAGCGGCTTCTCTGCCCCCAGAGGAACAAATTAAAATACCAGTAGAACCTAAGCACCAAAGCCCAGGTTAAGGCAGAACAAGGAAGCTTAGAGCAGTTCATCAATAGAACCAAACCAAAGGCCAAAAGTAGGAAGACATAAGTGATCGTAAAGGCCGAAGGCTTGTCAAAAGCAAGAGAACAGAAGAACAAGAGCCTTGGCCAAGGCAAAGAGAGGTAGAACCACAAGAGTTCACAAAACCCAACTTTCCCATGGTCCCCAACCAAAATATGGAGAGCAATAAAGAGAGGTTGAAATTCAATGTTTTCCTCTTTGTTCGGTTTGATTTTAGACTTTGACCTACAAGTACAAGTTCATAATGATAGTAATTAATAAATTCCACTTCAAAAAATGGCTATTGAATTTTTATTGTAATTTTTTGATGAAATTAATAGGAGTCATAAAATGAATATTTTAGTATTATTTTAGAGCAACATAGTGTGGTTGTACATGAGGAGTTTGATTTTTCTACCTTAATTCTATTAAATAATTGATATGAAATATTTAATTATAAATTATAAAGAAATATTCATTGCAATCCCAAATATTAATTGAAATTATTCACAGAATAAATTTGAAAAATACTTATTAACTAGCCCTTAGTTTGTTTGTACATGAACATTGCCTATCAATTTTTTTTTTTTATAAATTAGTTTTCTACATCATTTTCTTAACTAGGTTTTATCATCTATGTAGAAAAGTAAATTGCTAGAAATAGAATTTTAGATTTCATATTTTTGCACTATGTGCATATTGTATCTAGAAGTGTTTTGTATCATTACATACCTAACTTTTTTTTATGATCTTTTTTAAAAGAGTGTATTCATTTGAAAGAAAAATATTTTAATTTATATACATATGAAAACTAAAAAATATCAACATTAAATATGAAATTAGAAGAAGAATTTTTTTTTCAAATAGACAATGGTTTGAAAAGTCATCTTTTACAAACTTTTCACTACCATCCTTAAGAAATTATCTTTATAGCACAAAACATTTTTTTTATCCTCTTGACCTCTTTTTTTCACAATCACATGTTTTTTTATTTTTATTTAAAAAAAAATTAAATCTAAAAATATAATTATCAATAAAAATAATTAAAGATATTTATTTTTACGCCTAAGGCGTTCCTTGCATGAAAGAGGCAACCTATAAAAGTGTATCGACGACTATCTCGAATCTGTATCAATGCAAGATGATTAAATGAATCTCAACCATTCATCATTTTTGCCATTTTTTCAATTGTTTTTCACCATTTTTTGCTGCTTTCCTTGTCGCTATCGGTTTCCACTCCTCCAAACTCTTCCTCACAAGTATTGACCTTTCACTTCTCCAATTTGGTGAGCTACAACCTGAAAATAAGGTTTCAACGAAGGTTTTAGAGAATGTTTATTAAAATAAAAATTATGGCCAAGATCTTAATAATTAACACATTTAGGTTTTAACATTACACCATCCTTTATCCTACGGAGTTAAGTATATATTAGCATGACTAATATATAATGCATATAATTCAATATAATAAAAAATAAATTATAAAAAATATAATTATAGTAATTATTGTTATATATTATATTATTTAACAAAACTATTAAATACATATATAAAATTATTATAATTAATAATTAATAATAATTATATTTTTATGTAATATAAAAAATTAATATAAAAAATATAATACAAAATATAATTAATATATTATATATATTTAATAGAATAGAATATAGATAAAATTATATATAATAATATATTGGTTATATTATTAGATATTATATTCTATAATAAAAAAATATTAAATATAAATATGAAATTATTATAATTAATATATTCTTATGTAGAAAAAATTAAACTAATATATAAAAAAATTGATAGTTTAATTCATCTTTAGAGAGATAAGGAGAAAGAAAGAGAGATAGAGGAGGAGACAATTTGAAAAGGAGGTTCAAGGATTATGACAATAGAAAAATATATGTATATTATTAATATATTAGAGAGTATCTGTTTGTGCATGGATGTGCTACAAATTCTAATTGCATGTTGCTAGATTAAAAAATTAATAAGTGCTAAATAATGGAATGAAATAAATTTAGACAAATCTATATTTTTTCTTTAAATTTTTTAAGTATTATTAGATTTAAAACATAAACCAATGCAAATGAAAAAGGAAAGTTCCCATCAAATTGATAAAAAATACTACAAATGGAAATAGAATGTTCCCATCCAGTTGTCAAATCAATATTTATCTAGCTTTTATGTGATAAGTGAGATTTTGGAGGCTTTTACCTAATATTTTAGACAACTTTACCATTAAATGGTAGTTGGTTTACTATTAAATGGTAGATGAAACTTGTTTTCCAATGACTCAATAATGGTTTGCAGGCCCGAGACATGTTTTAGGCTCAAATATCAAACTGTATGTAGCCCATCGGCTAATAAAGAGAGATAAACTCAAAAGATAGATATTGAGAGAGAGAGATAGATGGACACAAAGATTGAAAGAGAGAGGAATCGACAGAGAGATAGAGCATGAAAGAGAAATATAAGAGATAAAAAGGAAAAATGAGAGAAAAGAGAAACTAACTTTTAATTGGTTGTTTCATGTCAACAATCCAAGGATGACATGTGTCCTTGGGGAGTTATGCTTAAGATAGGATGCCATTTGATCAAGGATATGATAATTCACCTTTAAGACCTCTTCAATGTACCCATTGAACACTAAAGGAGACAAACATATAGAGAGAGAAAGAGAAAGGAAGAGAAAAGGGAGAGGGGGCTAGAGATAAGATATAGATAGGTGGAAAGAGAAAAAATAGGAGAGGAAGAGACAACGAGAAAAATGAGACAAAAGAGGAGAAAGAGACAAAGATAGAAATAAAGGGATAAAAAGAGGGATAGGGAGGAAAAAGAGAAGAGAAAAAAACAAAGAGAGAGAAAGAGAGATAAATAAAAATAGAGAGATAAAGAGGGTGATAGAGATATAGAGAGATAGGTAGTGTAGACACTTAAAAATGACCTAGGCCTGCAAGCTCTATTTTTACCACTTTCGTCCTAGCATAGTTATGACATTTAATTATGTCCTTCACCCACATTCGACTATTAATTAAATAATTTACAATTGTTAATTAATTCATGTCTATTGTATTCTTCATGATTATTAAATAAATAAATTTTATTTATTTATTAAATACGTCATTTAATTGTCCAAGTCTTCCCTTAATTAAATATTTTTTTAATTTATTTAATTATCTTTACTCATTTATTCTTCTTGATTATTAAATAAATGAATTTCATTTATTTATATAATGTCACTAATTCTCATGATTAAATAAGTTTATTAATTTATTTAATCATTAATCATATCCTCTCAATTAAATAATTATCTTTAATTATTTAATTACCTAATTTAACATTTCTTTCATTTTAAATAAATTAATTATTTAAAATAATATCACATTCTTAACTAACAGTTCATTTTAATAAATAATCTAAAAATCGATTATTTCTTATCTCACAAAATCCATATTTTGAGTTGATTTAATTCAAATTGGTAACTTTCTTCCAAAAATCAAGTACTTGAGCAAATTATTGATTTTTCAAATCTGATATTAGTTCAACTCAAGTATCTTCTTGATTTTTTGAATCTCACAAATCAGGCAGTCTTTATCTTCTTGATTTTTGAAATTTTTTATTTTTCTAATTAATTATCTCATTTATTCTCCACTGACAATTTGATTTTCTTAGATGACATCTCGACCATTCACTTAATGATTTTTCCCTAACCCCGATTAGGGATTGTTAGATTAAATCTTGTCCTCTGATTTTAGGTCTCTATCGAAATTCGATCTCATTTGTCCATTCAAAATGGAATTTTCTATACAATGTTATTTTGCTCACAATTTCAGATTAGACACACTTAGATTTTATTATTCTAGCGCATTCATATTAGAGTTAACTAGTATTTGAGAATCATTTTTTCATAGGCATAGGCATAGGCATTTATTTTAAATCCTTTAAAAATTGCATAGGACAATGTCATAATCTAAATGCTCACACACTCAATCTGAGGGCATCAATCACATGCTGCAAGCTAGGAAGTGCTATGGAGGTAATCATGGAAGATTCAAGGAATGGGTATAATCGTTCTTTCTTTTAAATTCCTTTGTACTTCATAGTTATTTGGGTTTCTTAGTCTTTATTGATTTGCTAATATCTAACATACCTAAAATTAACCCTTAGATACATTGGTGAACTCAACGTTTTTGTAGAAAAATTTGTGTGTTTTCTTGTTTATTTTCGTTGTTTTGCAGGTTACAACCAAGAATTCATATGAAATCCCGTCATCTTCTTTCGAGCATAGAAAAATCGGTGAATAAAATATTTTAAAACCATTATCTGGGTTTTGTAGGTCTCTTTCTTAGCTTTCTGTAATTTCAAACGATTTAAAAATTCGTTAAGATTTGAGAAAGCTATGGCCGTTTTAGTGATCACAGTTTTTTAAGCTTTAGCTGTTAAAACCCGAATTTTCTTTTGTTTATAACACTTTTGTCTTGCAGGATTTTGCAAAATGTTTTCTGGGTTTTTAAGCTCTATGTCTTAGCATTCCATAGATATCTACGGTTTAAAATTTTGTTTATTTTTGAGAAAGTTATCACTATTTTAGTTTTATTTTTTCATTTAAAGTTTTTTTACTAATCTTTGTTTGTAGCATGTGGCGGTTACATTTCGTGGGTCCAAGACTGGTGGATAAAACTCCTAACTTGTGGTCTTCTAGGTTCGAATGTTGAAGACTCACTACTAAACAATGCGCTTGTCTTTTTTTTTTTAGATTAAAACACATTTCCTTTTAGTGCACTTAAAATGAACATGATCTTTCTACTTTGTCTGATTATGTTTGCAAAATGGTAGGTGATTATGCTCTCACCTTGTGAAAAGTTGTTGATAAAAAAATTAATCCCAACTTCTTTTTTTTTTAATTTTGTTATACAACCTTACGACTTAGTAATCGAAGTATCCTCTCCCCTTGCGCTTTCGAGCGATCTTGGGTGTAAGAGAAACGGTTACTAAATCTAGAACTTGGGCCTGTTCTGGTGGGAAAAAGTACTCACCCCAGGAGGACTCAGACCGGTACAACCTTGAACTCGAGGGACTTCTAGCCAGTATATAAAAGTGGATTCTTGGGGAAAGCCCAAGAATCATGCATATGGTTCCGACGAGATGGATCCGAAAGGGGACTCTCGCCACATGGATCATGCCCTACGAACGGAATGCCCTTACTAAACACCCACTGTTTTAGAGGCCACCCATTTTTCAGCCATTGCTTGGTATAGTGGAGGGTATAGTATCATGCCTGAAGACACTCACTACTGATCCAATTGAGTAGAGATAACATTTCTTGGGAAGTCACTATCCAAGAATTCAAAGTTGGTGTGCTTGAATGATGTTAATGAGCGGTGGAGTGGAGCCAATGCCACCAAACTTCTAACCTATCCACTCTTGAGAAGGAAAGGTGTTTAGCACCAATCTAGGGTATGTCGGTGGGCTATATCAAGTATACAAACCCTTGTCCTATTGGCCTATTAGGATCGTGCTTGTCTCATGTGTGTTTGTATACACCAAAACATCATGCTTGTCAAGTGTTTTCTAGATTTTCAAACAATATACACAACATTCACAAATCTGGACAAAAACAATCGACCTTAGGCAGCTTAAACTTTTCAACAAAACATCAAAAAAACAATTTCAATCCTCATTTTGAACTTAGACTTTGCATTGTTCATCTTAGTCCTCATTTTGAACCTAGAATTTGCATTAATCATTTTAGTCCTTCTTCAACATTATCGAATTAGTCCTCATTTGAAACTTTCACTTTGATAACCTTGTCATCTTGCATTAGTCATTTCCCTTAGGAAAATGTCATTATCACTCTACATTTAACAACATCATGACATCCACCACCTTGTCTTCCCTTCAAAAAAATATTCATAGGCTTGCTAGGAAAGTTGAATACCAGTTACTCTATAGAGGTCAATACCAACAAGCTTTCGACTTTAAGAGATAATTCCTCCAAACCGAAAATCAATGCCCTTTGTACCAACAATCCATGAGTCTTAGTCCTCCATCTGTCTATCCTCACTACCAAAAGTCACTTAACACCATCCATGGAATTAGTCCACAACAAACATCCATTAATCACCCTTATCCTAACTTTGACAAGGGAAACCAACTATCCACTATTCCATTTATAGTCTCCACATCATATGCTAGTCCTTCACCTATAAATCCCATCCAATTCTACATGCCTTATCAACCATCTACCAACTGATGTCACATCCCCACATCATACCATATCGATCTAGTCTAAGTCTCCACATCCCATTTTAGTCAACCTTACACCAATCCAGTCCAAGTCTCCATGTCATATCCTTGTCCTTCACACACTACTCCAATCCAAGTCTCCATGTCCTATCCTAGTCCTTCACATACTAGTCCAGTCTAAGTCCCCATGTCATATCCTAGTCATTCACATACTAGTCCAGTCCAAGTCTCCATGTCCTATCCTAGTCCTTCACACAATAGTCCAGTTCAACTCTCCATGTCATATCCTAGTCGTTCACATATTAGTCCAGTCCAAGTCCCCATGTCCTATCCTAGTCCTTCATTCATTAATCCTTTTCAAGTCACCCCCTCACAAGCCACATCTAGTTATGGAATTTTTTTCATTACTCAAAGGAACATCCCATTGTCTAAACTTTCTGATACATGTCAAAATGAAAGCCCAAAGCATGACCTTATAATGTCACCCTCATGTCAAGAACAAGGTAGCCCATCCCATGACCCTATCTTAAAGTCATTCAAGAAGTCCTTTAAGACAATCATGACATCCAAAACACTCCTATCCTTAACAACAATTCTATTTATGATTATATCATCCATGACAACCCCATCTTTGACCAAGACCCTACCATTGACCAAGAAGTCCAAATCCATGACAAACCCATCTTTGACCAATACCCTACCATTGACCAAGAAATCCAAAACGATTCACTCCTTGACCTTTACGCAATTTCTAATCAAACACTTGCCAATCCTATACAGGCCTCGACTATTGACACTTTCCAAAATGAGACACTTGCCTCCATGACACACATAGATGATATTCCTCAAGAACAAGAGTCTTCCATTATGGACATATTTGAAAATGATCAAGCTATAGTGTAATTTACTACACTCTATGAAACTGACCATAATGATGGCTTCGACAACGACTTGGAAGCACCAATAGAATCATCTGAACCTGACATATCATAAGATCAGACCAAAGATATCAGTCAGAAATATGTCCAACATGACAATGAAGCTAAGACACTTTATCAGCTAGGGTCATCTATCTTTGTCAGAGCAAGCTTCCTCGCAGACAAAAATATTCCAAGTAACACTGTCCACATACATCGTGATGGGTACACATCTTGCTTTCAAAACAACAAATACCCCATCACAAATAGAATCTGTCAAAGCATACATTATCAAGGAAAAGGACTAGGCATACATGAGCAAGGCATTCAAGAACCAATACAACTTCAGGAAAATTATAGACATCAAGGACTTTTCTATTCTTTAGTTAGAAAATCAAATGATGTCAGTGGAACCTCCTCGATACTGGGGGCAACCTTGTCAGATACAAATGTCAAAATAGAGTCAATGAGAAATCCTTGTTATAAGGTTGTTTCCATCACCCCTTCCACTCACACCATAAACCGTCATTCTCAAGATCTTAAACCTTCCCTTTGGAACCAACAAAGACAAAAGTCATACAAATCAAAATATCAAAATCAAATGTGAAAGGCCATTGAATCAAACAAAAAGACAAATGGTCAAATGAAATTAAAATGGATCCCAAAGATAAGCAGATCAAGCAAAGAAAATATGTCAAGAGAAAAAGTCAATCACAATGTGGAGCCACAATACAAGAGGACTCCCACATATAACACATGCCCACCTCCTTCAAAACAGTCATCAATCGAAGCATCTAAAGGTGTTGGTTCCAAATGCCATCCCTCCAAAATCCGTCATCCACCATACCAAGTTTGGAAAATAAAAAGTGATTCATTAAACATCCAAACAACTTTTCCACATCTACCATCATCTGTCATAACCCTACATCTCACCTAAAGTCCAAAAATCCCACGTCACAAATCCAACACATTATGGCAACAACTCTTTACCACAAGGACTCTCATGGCACTCTATGACGATGTGTGTATTCTGATAAGGCCAGCTCTAGTATTAGAAAGGATCACAATGACATCAATCAATTATATGCAAGCGCTATGATCTTGACAAGACAACTCCTTTAGGAAGGTCATTATTGGCATATCATGGCACCGGTCTCTACATCAGCACCGTCAAAAGCTTGAAAACAATCAATGGTTAGTTAAGGCATCAAGGTCATCCTAAAATATGAAAAATACAAAAAATTGAAACATATAAAAAAATTGTCACCCTAATGAAAACCTGGAAAACAGGCATCTTGGTGACACCAAAAAAGAAAAATCAAAGTCATGAAAGTAGTAAATTGAAAAATTTCATCCAATGTTGAAAACCTGGCAAACAGGCACCCTGGATAAGTACCATGATGAAAACCTAGCAAACATGCGTCATTTGTAAAATAAATTGTCTATGTGGACTCTTACACTTGGGGCCAAGTCGTCTCATATCCTAGGCCTTCATATTGACATTGGCATCTGACCATTTAATCCATATCATTCCCACCTATCTTGGTCTTGACATAAAATAGGCACACATAAAATTATACCTCGGTATCTGCAGGATCGTCATGGAAAAAATAGACCTTTAAGTGGAAAAAAATTCAAAAAAATCAGAGTTAGGAAATTTGACATAAAAAATTGAATAAGTTATCTATATTATTTCAAAAATATGTAAGAATATAATCTATAGAAAATTGAATGTAGTTTCTAAACTACAAGGTTTGTTTTAAAAAAAAAAATCTATTTAGTGAAAATTTGAAATTTCAATGAAATGGTACTTAAATTTTAGGGAAAAAATAAGAAGTAGGTGTCTGTCTGACCACCCTAACCACAATAAAATGATAATATTTTTTTATAATATTTTAGATATAAGTAGAGGACTCATGCCTTGATGGGATGCATATTTTTTTGTAATTTTTTCCAAATAATTAATTATGAATTTTTTTTTACAAATTTTTTAAAAATATTAAAACTTGTATGTCTAACCACCTTAACTTGGTCAAAACTTCATGAAATTAAATTTTTATTTTTTCAATCCTATAGTATGCAAAGCATAGAATGTGACATATGTTTTGGATTCAAAAAATGTGATACTGTTTGAAAGTTATAGATGTTTTTCAATCAACCTATCAATAGGACTTTAGTCATAATTTGAATAGAAAATGAATAATAATTACTTATTAAATTCAAAGTAAAACATAATTTATATTGGTGGAAAACTACGAATCTCTAAAAACCATTTTCGTTTCATCAATTTTGGGTAAAAAGATAGTCGTCAGCCACATACCCATCAGATTGCTAGTTTTTGGCCCATCATGATCCTACACATACCCGCTTTGGGAAAACTCAACATGTCTATCATTTGGTCGTATATTATTCATAAAACATCATGTCATTGCTGACATAACCTCATTATCCTCATGTGACATAGTCCTTGACAATCATATGACAATTCCCTTAGTCTCATGTCCCCCGTCCTCTACCAAGCCCACCTCTCATCCTTTCATGTCTGTCACCTATCTTGGCTTTCCCTTGTCCAATGGTCTAAGGATGCTCCATAATCCCATTTAGTCCTAACCAAGTCATTCCAAATGGAACGATTCTAATTCATACAAGCACATTATCCAAAACATTACTTGACTTTATTCCTGGCCTGACTATAGACCTCGATACTTTCATCACATTATCGTCATCAGGTCATGTTGTTCTGGGATGCGTCCTTCCCACAACAAACAACACTGTCATCACCTACCAATTGGTATTCAACTTGACTAGGGGCACAATCATGTTTGTCTTTGGATTCTCATGCATAGACACCATTCACATGCATTTGTCGTGATCCTCATAAACTGTCAAAAGTCCAAAAAAATTATAAACTGTCAAAATTCAAAAACAATTATACGCTGTCAAAAGTCCAAAAAAATCATAAACAAGCAAAAGAAAAAAAAATCATAAAAAGTACTAAAAAAAGACAAAAACATCATAAAAAGTCCTCAAAAAAGATAAAAACATCACAAAAAGTCTTGAAAAAAGACAAAAAAATCATTAAAAGTTCTAAAAAAAGACAAAAACATCATAAAAAGTCCTTAAAAAAGACAAAAACATCATAAAAAGTCCTAAAAAAAGACAAAAAAATCACAAAAATTCCTGAAAAAAGACAAACATTGCAAAATGTCCTGAAGAAAGACCAAAAACATTATAAAATGTCTTGAAAAAAAACCTAAAAATTGAAAAACGTCCTGAAGGAACCACAATGAACTATCAAACTGTCTCAAAATCACAAAAAATAGAGTAATTTCTTGTCAAGTCCGTCAAATCAATCAGTCTTTGTCATTTTTCTGAACTACGTTGTCTTTGCACATTTGCTACGTAGGCAAGACTCATACTTGAGTCCCCGAAACATTAGGTCAGTCCTTTTAGGTTTGTCAAAATAAAATCATGATTCAATATTTGGTCATCAAGACAAAGTCATTGGTCGTGTCGAAGTACAAGGTCTCTGAGTGTATGACGTAGGCAAAGCCATTTGTCGATGAGCCCCCGAGGCCGCACTAGGTCAGTACATTAGGGTTCATGACACTACACTAGCACACATGTCAAAAGTCTACAGGTTAAGGCAACTCATTAAAATGAGGTATGACAATCACTTATTCAACATGACAATCACACCAACATATCAACATGACAATATCGACATATAGTCAACACAAGTCAAACTTTGGTCAAACTCTGTCAAAACAAGCCAAAATTGTCACAACTGGTCAAACAATTAAATCTTGGTTATCTTTCAGATGTGTCCTTCTAAAGAACAATCTCTCTTATTCATGCCTTAGGATGTGTCCTTCCTAGGCATCACCATTGTCATCCAACACCTTTGAGGAATCGTTTTGACATTTGGGAATCAATCCTCTCGACATCAACATTATTTAGGATGTGTCCTTCCTGAATGTGGCAATCTTCGATATTCGTCATCTTGGCATCATCAAAATATTAACACCTTGACTTGTTGACATCATCATACTTGACATCTCAACATTAAGACACTTGAAATCCACACACTTGAAAAACACTTGGCACTTGTCTTTTGTCTTTCATCATGTTACAAGTTTTTCAGCGAGATCTTGACAATGGGATTTAGAAAAGCAATGATGTATCGTGATTGTCTTATCTTGTCTTTTGGCTTTCATCATGCTACTAGTTTTTCAATGAGATGCTGACAAGAAGATTTAGAAAAGCAGCGACGTATCATGATTGTCTTATCTTATCTTTTGACTTTCATCATGTTACTAGTTTTTTAGCGAGATCCTGATAACAGGATTTAGAAAAGTAGCGACATATCATGATTGTCTTATCTTGTCTTTTGGCTTTCATCATGTTACTAGTTTTTCAGTGAGATCCTAACAACAGGATTTAGAAAAGCAGCGATGTATCATGATTGTCTTATCTTGTCTTTGGATTTTTTTTTTAATCATGTTACTAGTTTTTCAGTAAGATCCCAACATGATTTAGAGAAGCAGCGATGTATCATGACGTTTGTCTTGTCTCTTGACACACATGTTACTAGTTTCTTAGTGATGTCCTGATTTCAGGATTTAGAAAAATAGAAATATATCATGATAATGGCTTTATTGCTATATTTTGACAATCATGTTGCTAGTTTCTCAAGGATATCCTTGAAATAAGATTTAGAAAAGAAATGACGTTTCATGAATTGTCTTTTTGTCCTTTTTGCTGGTAGTTGGTCATGACAAAAAGACTAGGGCAACTGTGCTCTTAGTATGAGTTATGATCATCCTTGTCTATGACTACTTGTCTTATGTGATGGTATGACCTTGCACACCTTGATTTATGTCATATCACGGTGTTTGTTGGCCATTACAACAATCTGCCCAATGATGATTAAGAGCAATAAATATTAAAGTCCTATGGTAAGGTTTTGAAGGATTTGGTCTAGGGACTAACATGCATCTTCTCTCACCCATATCATATAGGCATTGCATCCATCTCATCATCCATATCTTTTGCACTAACATTTCTTTGTCTCTTCATATTCTAATCTTCTCATCAATTTCAAGAGCACACCCATGATCTTAGAACTCGTCGATCCTCTCGAGGGGGCATACCACTACCCTCCTCATCCTTCTTCCTCATCTTATTTTGCACTGGGGCATATTTTTAACTTATTTTCTTTGTCAAAATGGGACATGCTACATTATGACAAAGAGGGGAAAAATGTAGACACGTAAAAATGACCTAGGCCTGTAAACTATATTTTTACCACTTTCGTCCTAGCATAATTATGACATTTAATTATGTCCTTCGCCCACATTCGACTATTAATTAAATAATTTACAATTGTTAATTAATTCATGTCTATTGTATTCTTCATGATTATTAAATAAATAAATTTTATTTATTTATTAAATACGTCATTAATTGTCTAAGTCTTCCCTTAATTAAATAATTTGTTTAATTTATTTAATTACCTTTATTCATTTATTCTTCCTAATTATTAAATAAATGAATTTCATTTATTTATTTAATATGTCACTAATTCTCATGATTAAATAAGTTTATTAATTTATTTAATCATTATTCATATCCTCTAAATTAAATAATTATCTTTAATTATTTAATTACCTAATTTAACATTTCTCTCATTTTAAATAAATTAATTATTTAAAATGATATCACATTCTTAACTGATAGTTCATTTTAGTAAATAATCTGAAAATCGATTATTTATTATCTCACAAAATCCATATTTTGAGTTGATCTAATTCAAATTGGTAACTTTCTTCAAAAAATCAAGTAATTGAGCAAATTATTGATTTTTCAAATTTGATCTTCAGTTCAACTCTTATCTTCTTGATTTTTTGAATCTCACAAATCAGGCAGTCTTTATCTTCTTGATTTTTGAAAATCTTTGTTTTTCTAATTAATTATCTCATTTATTCTCCACCACCGATTTGATTTTCTCATATGACATCTCGACCATTCACTTAATGATTTTTCCCTAACACTTATTAGGGATTGTCAAATTAAATCTTGTCCTCTAATTTTAGGTCTCTATCGAAAGTCAATCTTGTCTGTCCATTCAATATGGCATTTTCTATAAAATGCTATTTTGCTCACAATTTCAGATTATACACACTTAGATTTTATTATTCTAGCGCATTCATATTAGAGTTAATTAGTATTTGAGAATCATTTTGTCATAGGCATAGGCATAGGCATTTATTTTAAATCCTTCAAAACTTGCATAGGACAATGTAATAATCAAAATGTTCACACATTCAATCTGAGGGCATCAATCACATGCTGCAAGCTAGGAGTTGCTAGGGAGGTAATCATGGAAGATTTGAGGAATGGGTATAATCGTTCTTTCTTTTAAATTCCTTTGTACTTCATAGTTCTTTGGGTTTCTTAGTCTTTATTGATTTGCTAATATCTAACATACCTAAAATTAACCCTTAGATACATTGGTGAACCCGATATTTTTGTGGAGAAATTTGTGTGTTTTCTTGTTTATTTTCGTTGTTTTGCAGGTTATAGCCAAAAATTCATATGAAATCCCGTCATCTTCTTTTGAGCACAAAAAAATGGGCAAATAAAATATTTTAAAACCATTATCTAGGTTTTGTAGGTTTTGTTCTCAACTTTCCGGAATTTCAAACTTTTGAAAAATTCGTTAAGATTCGAGAAAGCTATGGCCATTTTAGTGATCACAGGTTTTTAAGCTTTAGCTATTAAAACCCGAATTTTCTTTTGTTTATAACACTTTTGTCTTGTAGGATTTTGCAAAACATTTTCTAAGTTTTGAAAGTCTATGTCTTAGCATTCCATAGATATCTACGGTTTAAAATTTTGTTTAGTTTTGAGAAAGTTATGACTATTTTAGTTTGCTTTTTTCATTTAAGTTTTTTTTTACTTATCTTTGTTTGCAGCGTGTGGCAGTTACATTTTGTGGGTCCAAGGCTAGTGGATAAAAATCCTAACTTGTGGTCTTCCAGGTTCGAATGTTGAAGACTCACTACTAAACAATGTGCTTGTCTTTTTTTTTTAGATTAAAACACATTTCCTTTTAGTGCACTTAAAACAAACATGATCTTTCTACTTTGTCTGATTGTGTTTTCAAAATGGTAGGTGATTATGCTTTCACCTTATGAATACTTGGTGCTCTAAAACTAGACCCAAATTTTTTTTTTTTTTGTTATACACCCTTACAACTTAGTAATCGAAGTATCCTCTCCCCTTGCACTTTCGCGCGATCCTGGGTGTAAGAGAAACAGTTACTAACTCTAGAACTTGGGCCTATTCTGGTGGGAAAAAGTACTCACCCCAGGACGACTCAGACCAGTAGCACCCTAAACTCAAGGGACTTCCTGCCTGTATATAAAAGTGGATTCTTGGGGAAAGCCTAAGAATCACGCATATGGTTTCGACGAGATAGATCCAAAAGGAAACTCTCATTGCATGGATCATGCCCTATGAATGAAATGCTCTTACTAAACACCCACTGTTTTAGAGGCCAACCATTTTTCAGCCATTGCTTGGTATAGTGTAGGGTACAATATCATGCCCGAAGACACTCACTACTAATCCCCTTGAGTAGAGATAATAGTTCTTGGGAAGTCACTACCCAAGAATTCAAAGTTGGTGTGGTCGAATGACGTTAATGAGCCGTGGAGGGGAGCCAATGCCACCAAACTTCTAAGCTATCCGCTCTTGAGAAGGAAAGGTGTTTAACACCAATCTGGGGTATATCGGTGGGCTATATCAAGTATACAAACCCTTGGACTATTGGCCTATTAGGATTGTGCTTGTCTCATGTGCGTTTGCATACACCAAAACATCGTGCTTGTCAAATGTTTTCTAAATTTTCAAACAATATGCACAACATTCACAAATCTGGACACAAACAATTGACCTTAGAAAACTCAGAATTTTCAACAAAACATCAAAAAAACAATTTCAGTCTTCATTTTGAACTTAGACTTTGCATTGTTCATCTTAGTCCTCATTTTGAACCTAGACTTTGCATCAATCATTTTAGTCCTTCGTCAACATTATCATCTTAGTCCTCATTTGACACTTTCATTTTGATAACCTCGTCATCTTGCATTAGTCATTTCCCTTAGACAAATGTCATTATCACTTTGCATTTAACAACATCATGACATCCACCACCTTGTCTTTCCTTCAAAAAAATATTGATAGGCTTGCTAGTAAAGTTGAATACAAGTTACTCTATAGAGGTCAATACCAACAAGCCTTTGACTTTAAGAGACAATTCCGCCAAACCAAAAATCAATGCCCTTTGTACCAACAATCGATGAGTCCTACTCCTCCATCTGTCTATCCTCACTACCAAAAGTCACTTAACACCATCCATTGCATTAGTCCACAACAAACATCCATTAATCACCCTTATCCTAACTTTGACAAGGGAAACTAACTGTCCACTAGTCCATTTCAAGTCTCCACATCATATGCTAGTCCTTCACCTATCAATCCCATCCAATTCTACATGCCTTATCAACCATCTACCAACTCATGTCACATCCCCACATCATACCATATCGATCCGGTCAAAGTTTCCACCTCCCATTTTAGTCAAACTTACACTAATCAAGTCCAAGTCTCCATGTCATATCCTTGTCCTTCACACACTAGTCCAGTCCAAGTCTCCATGTCCAATCCTAGTTGTTCACATACTAGCCTAGTCTAAGTCCCCATGTCATATGCTAGTCCTTCACATACTAGTCCAATCCAAGTCTCCATGTCCTATCCCAGTCCTTCACACACTAGTCCAGTCCAAGTCTCCATGTCATATCCTTATCCTTCACGTATTAGTCCAGTCTAAGTCCCCACGTCCTATCCTAGTCCTTCATTCATTAATCCTTTTCAAGTCACCCCCTCACAAGCCACATCTAGTCATGGAAATTTTGTCATTACTCAAAGGAACATCCCATTGTTTAAACTTGAGGATACATGTCAAAATGAAAGCCCAAAGCATGACCTTATAATGTCACCCTCATGTCAAGAACAAGGTAGCCCATCTCATGACCCTATCTTAAAGTCCATTCAAGAAGTACTTCAAGAAAATCATGACATACAAAACACACCTATCCTTAACAACAAATCTATTTCTGATTATATCATCCATGACAACCCCATCTTTGACCAAGACCCTACCATTGACTAGGAAGTCCAAATCCATGACAACCCCATCTTTGACCAAGACCCTACCATTGACCAAGAACTCCAAAATGATCCACTCCTTGACCTTTACACCATTCATGATCAAACACTTGCCAATCCTATACAAGCCTCGACTATTGACACTTTCCAAAATGAGACACTTGCCTCCATGACACAAAGATGATATTCCTCAAGAACAAGAGTCTTAACCATTATGGACGTATTTGAAAATGATCAAGCTATAGCTGAATTTACTAGACTTTATGACACTGACCATAATGATGGCTTTGACACTAACTTGGAAGCACCAATAGAATCATCTGAACCTGACATATCACAAGATCAAACCAAAGATATCAGTCAGAAATATGTCCAACATGACAATGAAGCTAAGACACTTTATCAACTAGGGTCATCTACCTTTGTCAAAGCAGACTTCCTCACAGACGAAAATATTCCAAGTAACAGTGTCCACATACATCATGATGGGGGTATGTGCAGGATTATGATGGGCCAAAAAGTGGCAATATGATGGGTATGTGGCTAACGACTTTTTTTATTATCCAAAATTGATGAAACAAAAAGGGTTTTTAAAGGATATTCTCAGCTTTCCACCAATATAAATTATGCCTTACTTTGAATTTAATTAGTAATTATTATTCATTTTTTATTCTAATTATGACTAAAGTCTTAGTTGATAGGCTAATTGAAAAACATCTATAGCTTTCAAATGATATCACATTTTTTGAATCCAAAACATGCATCACATTTTATGTTTCACATAATATAGGATTTAAAAAATAAAAAATTGAATTTCATAAAGTTTTGACCAAGTTAAGGTGGTCAGACATACAAGTTTTTATATTTTTTAAAATTTGTAATAAAAAATTCATAATTAATTATTTACATGGAAAAAAATTACAAAAAAATATGCATCACATTGGGACATAATTCTTTTACTTGTATCTAAAATATTATAAAAAAATATTATCATTTTATTACGGTTAGGGTGGTCAGACAAACACCTACTTATTTTTTCCCTGAAATTTAAGTACTACTGCATTGAAATTTCAAATTTTCAACAAATAAATTATTATTTTTTTAAACAAACCTAGTAGTTTAGAAAATACATTTAATGTTCTATCGATTCTATTCTTACATATTTTTGAAATAATATAGATAAATTATTCAAATTTTTACATCAAGTTGCTTGACTCTGATTTTTCTAAATTTTTTTGCCATTTAAGGGCCTATTTTTTCCATGATGATCCTGCACATACCCATGGATTAGCATTTTGTTTTGAAAACAAAAAATACCCCATCGCAAATAGAATCTATCAAAACATACATTATCAAGGAAAAGGACTAGGCATACACGAGCAAAGCATTCAAGAACCAATACAACTTCAGGAAAATTATAGACATCAAGGTCTTGGCTATTCTTCAGTTAGAAAATCCAACAATGTCAGTGGAACCTCCTTGATACTGAGGGCAACCTTGTCAAATACAAACATCAAAATAGAGTCCATGAGAAATCCTTGTTATAAGGTTGTTGCCATCACCCCTTTCACCCACACCATAAACGTCCATTCTCAACATCTTAAACCTTCCCTTTCGAACCAACAAAGACAAAATTCATACAAATCAAAATATCAAAATCAAATGTCAAAGGCCATTGAATCAAACAAAAAGACAAGTGGACAAATGAAATTAAAATGGATCCCAAGACAAGTGGATCAAGCAAAGAAAATATGTCAAGAAAAAGTCAATCACAATGTGGAGCCACAGTGCAAGAGGACTCCCACATATAACACATTCCTACCTCCTTCGAAATAGCCATCAAGCAAGGCATCTAAAGGTGTTGGTTCCAAATTCCATCCCTCCAAGATCCGTCGTCCACCATACCAAGTTTGGAAAATAAAAAGTGATTCATCTAAACATCCAAACAACTTTTCCATGTCTACCATCATCTGTCATAACCCTACATCTTGCCTAAAGTCCAAAAATCCCACATCACAAATCTGACACATCATGGCAGCAACTCTTTACCATAAGGACTCTCATGGCACTCTATCATGATGTGTGTATTCTGATAAGGCCAACTTTAGTATTAGAAAGGATCACAATGACATCAATCAATTGTATGCAAGCACTATGATCCTGACAAGACAACTCCTTCAACAAGGTCATTATTGGCATATCATGGCACCAGTCTCTACATCAGCACCATCAACAACTTCAAAACAATCAATGGTCAGTTAAGGCATCAAGGTCATCGTAAAATATGAAAAATACAAAAAATTGAAAAATATAAAAAAATTGTCACCCTGATGAAAACCTAGAGAACATGCATCTTGGTGATACCAAAAAAATAAATTCAAAGTCATGAAAATAGTAAATAGAAAAAATTCATCCAATGGTGAAAACCTGACAAACAGGTGCCCTGGATAAGTACCATGATAAAAACCTGGCAAACAGGCGTCATGTGTGAAATAAATTATCTATGTGGACTCTTACACTTGGAGGCAACTCGTCTCATATCCTAGGCCTTTATCTAGACATTGGCATACCATTTAATCCATATCATTCCCACCTATCTTGGTCTTGACATAAAATAGGCACACATAAAATCATGCTTGGGTATGTGCAGGATCATCATGGAAAAAACAGACCCTTAAGTGGCAAAAAATTCAAAAAAATTAAAGTTAGGCAATTTGACATAAAAAATTGAATAAGTTATCTATATTTTTTCAAAAATATGTAAGAACAAAATCTGTAGCAAATTGAATGTAGTTTTTAAACTACAAGGTCTGTTTTAAAAAAAAAAAAATCTATTTGGTGAAAATTTGAAATTTCAATACAGTGGTACTTAAATTTCAGGGAAAAAATAAGAAGTAGGTGTCTGTCTAACCACCCTAACCACAATAAAATGATAATATTTTTTTATACGATTTTAGATATAAGTAGAGGAATCATGCCCTGATGGGATGCATATTTTTTTGTAATTTTTTCCAAATAAATAATTAATTATGAATTTTTTATTACAAAATTTTAAAAAATATAAAAACTCGTATGCCTGACCAATTAACTTGGTCAAAACTTCATGAAATTATTTTTTTTCTTTTTTTAATCCTATAGTATATAAAGCATAGAATGTGACACATGTTTTGGATTCAAAAAATGTGATACCATTTGAAAGCTATAGATGTTTTTCAATCAGCCTATGAATAAGACTTTAGTCGTAATTTGAATAGAAAATGAATAATAATTACTTATTAAATGAAAAGTAAAACATAATTTATATCAGTGGAAAACTAAGAATCTCCTTTAAAAACTTTTTTCGTTTCATCAATTTTGGGTAAAAAGATAGTCGTCAACCACATACCCATCATATTGCCACTTTTTGGCCCATCATGATCCTGCACATACCCGCTTTGGGAAAACTCGACATGTCTATCCTTTGGTCGTTTATTATTCATAAAACATCATGTCATTGCTGACATAACCTCATTATCCTCATGCGACATAGTCCTTGACAATCATATGACAATTCCCTTAGTCTCATGTCCCTCATCCTCTACCAAGCCCACCTCTCATCCTTTCATGTCTGTCACCTATGTCGGCTTTCCCTTGTCAAACGGTCTAAGGATGCTCCATCATCCCATTTAGTCCTAACCAAGTCATTCCAAGTGCAATAATTATAATTCATACAAGCACATTATCCAAATCATTACTTGACTTTGTTTATGGCCTAGCTATAGACCTCGATACTTTCATCACATTATTGTCATCCTCATGTTGTTCCAAGATGCATCCTTCCCACATCAAACAACACTGTCAACACCTACCAATTGGTATTCAACTTGACTAGAGGCACAATAATGTTTTTCTTTGGATTCTCATGCATATGCATCATTCACATGCATTTGTCGTGATCCTCATAAACTTTCAAAAGTCCAAAAAAATTATAAACTGTCAAAAGTCAAAAAAATTTATACGCTGTAAAAAGTCCAAAAAAATTATAAACAGACAAAAGAAAAAAAAACCATAAAAAGTCCTGAAAAAAGACTAAAACATCATAAAAAGTCCTGAAAAAAGACAAAAACATCACAAAAAGTCCTAAAAAGAGACCAAAAAAATCATAAAAAGTCTTGAAAAAAGACAAAAACATCATAAAAAGTCCTAAAAAAAGACAAAAACATCATAAAAAGTCCTAAAAAAGAAAAAAATATCATAAAAAAGTCCTAAAAAAAGACCAAAAATATTATAAAATGTCCTAAAAAAACCTAAAAAATTGAAAAACATCCTAAAGGAACCACAATGAACCGTCAAACTATCTCAAAATCACAAAAACTAGAGTAATTTCTTGTCAAGTCCATCAAATCAATCAGTCTTTGTCATTTTTCTAAACTACGTTGTCTTTGCGCATTTGCTACGTAGGCAAGACTCATGCTTGAGTCCCTGAGACATTAGGTCAGTCCTTTTAGGTTTGTCAAAATAAAATCATGATTCAATCTTTGGTCATCAAGACAAAGTCATTGGTCGTGTCGAACTACGAGGTCTCTGAGTGTATGACGTAGGCAAGGCCATTTGTCGATGAGCCCCCAAGGCCGCATTAGGTCAGTCCATTAGGGTTCATGGCACTACACTGACACACACGCCAAAAGTCTACAGGTCAAGGAAAATCATTAAAATGAGGTATGAAAATCACTTATTCAACATGACAATCACACCAACATATCAACATGACAATATCGACACATAGTCAACACAAGTCAAACTTTGGTCAAACTCTGTTAAAACAAGCCAAAATTGTCACAACTGGTCAAACTATCAAATCTTGGTTATCTTTTAGATGTGTCCTTCTGAAGAACAATCTCTCTTATTCATGCCTTAGGATGTGTCCTTCCTAGGCATCGCCATTGTCATCTGACACCTTTGAGGAATCCCTTTTGACATTTGGAAATCAATCCTCTCGACATCAACATTATTCACCTGGATGTGTCCTTACTGAATGTGACAATCTTCGACATTCGTCATCTTGGCATCATCAAAATATTGACACCTTGACTTCTTGACATCATCAGACCTGACATCTCGACATTAAGACACTTGAAATCCAGACACACTTGGAAAACACTTGGCACTTGTCTTTTGGCTTTCATCATGTTACTAGTTTTTCAGCGAGATCTTGACAATGGGATTTAGAAAAGCAATGACATATCACGATTGTCTTATCTTGTCTTTTGGCTTTCATCATGTTACTAGTTTTTCAGCGAGATCCTGACAAGAAGATTTAGAAAAACAATGATGTATCATGATTGTCTTATCTTGTCTTTTGGCTTTCATCATGTTACTAGTTGTTAAACGAGATCCTAACAACAGGATTTAGAAAAGCAACGATGTATCATGATTGTCTTATCTTCTCTTTTGGCTTTCATCATGTTACTATTTTTTCAGCGAGATCATTACAACAAGATTTAGAAAAGCAGCGATGTATCATGATTGTCTTATCTTGTCTTTTGGCTTTCATCATGTTACTAGTTTTTCAGCGAGATCCTAACAACAAGATTTAGAAAAGCAGCGATGTATCATGATTGTCTTATCTTGTCTTTGGATATATTTTTTATCATGTTACTAGTTTTTCAGTGAGATAACAACAACAAGATTTAGAGAAGCAGGGACGTATCATAACGTCTGTCTTGTCTCTTGACACACATGTTACTAGTTTTCTCAGCAATGTCCTGATTTCGGGATTTAGAAAAATAGCAATGTATCATGATAATGGCTTTATTGTTGTATTTTGACAATCATGTTGCTAGTTTCTCAAGGATGTCCTCGAGATAGGATTTAGAGAAGCAACGACATTTCATGATTTGTCTTTTTTGCCCTTTCTGCTTGCGGTTGGTCATGACAAAAAGACTAGGGCAACTGCACTCTTAGTATGAGTTATGATTATCCTTGTCTATGACTGCTTCTCTTATGTGATTGTATGACCTTACACACTTTGATTTATGTCATATCACGGTGTTTGTTGGCCATTACAACAATCTACCCAATGAGGATTAAGAGCAATAAATATTAAAGTCCTACAGTAAAGTTTTGAAGGATTTGGTCTAGGAACTAACATGCATCTTCTTTAGTCTTGTCATCTTCTCTTACCCATATCATATAGGCATTGCATCCATTTCATCATCTATATCTTTTGCACTAACATTTCTTTGTCTCTTCGTATTCTAATCTTCTCATCAATTTCGAGAGCACACCCGTGATCTTGGAACTCATCTGTCCTCTCGAGGGGCATACCACTACCCTCTTCGTCCTTCTTCCTCATCTTATTTTGCACTGGGGCATATTTTTGACTTATTTTCTTTGTCAAAATGGGACATGCTACATTATGACAAAGAGGGGGAAAATATAGGCACTTAAAAATGACCTAGGCCTGTGAACTGTATTTTTACCACTTTCGTCTTAGCATAATTATGACATTTAATTATGTCCTTCGCCCACATTCGACTATTAATTAAATAATTTACAATTGTTAATTAACTCATGTATATTGTATTCTTCATGATTATTAAATAAATAAATTTTATTTATTTATTAAATACATCATTAATTGTCTAAATCTTCCCTTAATTAAATAAATTTCTTAATTTATTTAATTATCTTTATTCATTTATTTTTCCTAATTATTAAATAAATGAATTTCATTTATGTATTTAATGTCACTAATTATCATGATTAAATAAGTTTATTAATTTATTTAATCATTAATCATATCCTCTCAATTAAATAATTATCTTTAATTATTTAATTACCTAATTTAACATTTCTCTCATTTTAAATAAATTAATTATTTAAAATGATATCACATTCATAACTGACAGTTCATTTTAGTAAATAATCTGAAAATTGATTATTTATTATCTCACAAAATCCATATTTTGAGTTGATTTAATTCAAATTGGAAACTTTCTTCCAAAAATCAAGTAGTTGAGCAAATTATTGATTTTTCAAATCTGATCTTCAGTTGAACTCTTATCTTCTTTATTTTTCAAATCTCACAAATCAGGTAGTCTTTATCTTCTTGATTTTCAAAAATATTTATTTTTCTAATTAATTATCTCATTTATTCTCCACCACTGATTTGATTTTCTCATATGACATCTCGACCACTCACTTAATGATTTTTCCCTAACCCTGATTAGGGATTGTTAAATTAAATCTTGTCCTCTGATTTTAGGTCTCTTTCGAAAGTCGATCTCGTCTGTCCATTCAAAATGGCATTTTCTATAAAATGCTATTTTGCTCACAATTTCAGATTAGACACACTTAGATTTTATTATTCTGGCGCATTTATATTAGAGTTAATTAGTATTTGAGAATCACTTTCTCATAGGCATAGGCATATGCATTTATTTTAAATCCTTCAAAACTTGCACAGGACAATGTCATAATCGAAATGCTCACACACTCAATCTGAGGGCATCAATCACATGCTACAAGCTAGGAGTTGCTATGGAGGTAATCATGGAAGATTTGAGGAACGGGTATAATCGTTCTTTCTTTTAAATTCCTTTGTACTTCATAGTTCTTTGGGTTTTTTAGTCTTTATTGATTTGCTAATATCTAACATACCTAAAATTAACCCTTAGATACATTGGTGAACACGACGTTTTTGTAGAGAAATTTGTGTGTTTTCTTGTTTATTTTCATTGTTTTGCATGTTACAGCCAAAAATTCATATGAAATTCCGTCATCTTCTTTTGAGCAAAAAAAAATGGGTGAATAAAATATTTTAAAACTATTATCTGGGTTTTGTAGGTCTCGTTCACAGCTTTCCATAATTTCAAACAGTTTATAAATTCGCTAAGATTTGAGAAAGCTATGGCCGTTTTAGTGATCATAGGTTTTTAAGCTTTAGCTGTTAAAACCTGAATTTTCTTTTGTTTATAACACTTTTGTCTTGGAGGATTTTGCAAAACGTTTTCTGGGTTTTGAAGGTCTATGTCTGAGCATTCCATTGATATCTATGGTTTAAAATTTTGTTTAGTTTTGAGAAAGTTATCAGTATTTTAGTTTGTTTTTTTCGTTTAAGTTTTTTTTACTAATCTTTGTTTGCAGCATGTGGCATTTACATTTCATGGGTCCAAGGATGGTGGATAAAACTCCTAATTTGTGGTCTTGTAGATTCGAATATCGAAGACTCACTACTAAACAATGTGCTTGTCTTCTTTTTTTTTAGATTAAAGCACATTTCCTTTTAGTGCACTTAAAACGAACAAGATCTTCTTACTTTGTCTGATTGTGTTTGCAAAATGGTAGGTGATTATGCTTTCACCTTATGAAAAATTGGTGATCAAGAAACCAGACCCATTTTGTTTTTGTTTCTGTTATACAACCTTACAACTTAGTAATCGAAGTATCCTCTCCCCTTGCGCTTTCAGACGATCTTGGGTGTAAGAGAAATAGTTACTAACTCTAGAACTTGGGCTTGTTCTGGTTGGAAAAAGTACTCACCCCAGGACGACTTAGACCGGTAGCACCTTGAACCCGAGGGACTTCCAGCCAGTATATAAAAGTGGATTCTTAGGGAAAGCCAAGAATCACACGTATGGTTTTGATAAGATGGATCTGAAAGGGGACTCTCACCGCATGGATCATGCCTTACAAATAGAATGCCCTAACTAAACACCCACTGTTTTAGAGGCCAACCATTTTTCAGCCGTTGCTTGGTATAGTGCAGGGTAAAGTATCATGCCCGAAGACACTCACTACTGATCCCTTTGAGTAGAGATAGCAGTTCTTGGGAAGTCACTACTCAAGAATTCGAAGTTGGTGTGCTCGAATGCCGTTAATGAGTCGTGGAGGGGAGCCAATGCCACCAAACTTCTAAGCTATCCGCTATCGCAAAGGAAAGGTGTTTAGGACCAATCCGGGGTATATCGGTGGGCTATATCAAGTATACAAACCCTTGGCCTATTGGCCTATTAGGATTGTGCTTGTCTCATGTGCATTTGCATACACTAAAACATTGTGCTTGTCAAGTTTTTTCTAGATTTCAAACAATATACACAACATTCACAAATTTGGACACAAACAATCGACCTTAGACAACTCAGAATTTTCAACAAAACATCAAAAAAACAATCTCAGTCCTCATTTTGAACTTAGAATTTTCTTTGTTCATCTTAGTCCTCATTTTGAACCTAGACTTTACATTAATCATTTTAGTCCTTCGTCAACATTATAGTCTTAGTCCTCATTTGACACTTTCACTTTGATAACCTCGTCATCTTGCATTAGTCATTTCCCTTAGACAAATGTCATTATCAATCTGCATTTAACAACATCATGACATCCACCACCTTGTCTTTCCTTCAAAAAAATATTGAAAGGCTTGCTAGTAAAGTTGAATACCAGTTACTCTATAGAGGTCAATGCAAACAAGCCTTCGACTTTAAGAGACAATTCCTCCAAACCGAAAATCAATGACCTTTATACCAACAATCCATGAGTCCTAGTCCTCCATTTATCTATCCTCACTACCAAAAGTCACTTAACACCATCCATGGCATTAGTCCACAACAAATATCCATTAATCACCCTTATCCTAACTTTGACAAGGGAAACCAACTATCCACTGGTCCATTTCAAGTCTCCACATCATATGCTAGTCCTTCACCTATCAATCCTGTCCAATTCTACATGCCTTAGCAACCATCTACCAACTCATGTGACATCCCCACATCATACCATATCGATCTGGTCAAAGTCTCCATGTCCCATTTTAGTCAACCTTACACTAATCCAGTCCAAGTCTCCATTTGATATGCTTGTCCTTCACACACTAGTCTAGTCCAAGTCTCCATGTCCTATCCTAGTCCTTCACATATTAGTCCAGTCCAAGTCCCCATGTCATATCCTAGTCCTTCAAATACTAGTCTAGTTCAAGTCTCCATGTCCTATCCCAATCCTTCACACACTAGTCCAGTCCAAGTCTCCATGTCATATCCTAGTCCTTCACATATTAGTCTAGTCCAAGTCCCCACGTCCTATTCTAGTCCTTCATTCAATAATCCTTTTCAAGTCACCCCCTCACAAGCCACATCTAGTCATGGAAATTTTGTCATTACTCAAAGGAACATCCCATTGTCTAAACTTGAGGATACGTGTCAAAACGAAAGCCCAAAGCATGACCTTATAATGTCACCCTCATGTCAAGAACAAGATAGCCCATCCAATGACCCTATCTTAAAGTCCATCCAAGAAGTCCTTCAAGAAAATCATGACATCCAAAACACACCTATCCTTAACAACAATTCTATTTCTGATTATATCATCCATGACAACCCCATCTTTGACCAAGAAATCAAAAATGATCCACTCCTTGACCTTTATGCCATTCATGATCAAACACTTGCCAATCCTATACAACCCTCGACTATTAACACTTTCCAAAATGAGACACTTGCTCCATGACACACATAGACGATATTCCTCAAGAACAAGAGTCTTCCATTATGGACATATTTGAAAATGATCAAGCTATTTCTGAATTTACTAGACTCTATGACACTGACCATAATGATGGCTTCGACACCGACTTGGAAGCACCAGTAGAATCATCTAAACCTAACATATCACAAGATCAGACCAAAGATATCATTCAAAAATATGTCCAACATGACAATGAGGCTAAGAGACTTGATCAACTAGGGTCATCTATCCTTGTCAGAGCAGGCTTCCTCGCAAATGAAAATATTCCAAGTAACAGTGTGCACATACATCATGATGGGGGTATGTGTAGGATCATGATAGACCAAAAAGTGGCAATGTGATGGGTATGTGGCTAATGACTCTTTTTTACCCAAAATTGATGAAAGAAAAAGGGTTTTAAAAAGATATTCTTAGCTTTCCACCAATATAAATTATACCTTACTTTGAATTTAATAAGTAATTATTATTCATTTTTTATTCAAATTACGACTAAAGTCTTGATTGATAGGTTGATTGAAAAACATCTATAGCTTTCAAACGATATCACATTTTTTGAATCCAAAACATGCATCACATTTTTTGTTTCACATAATATAGGATTAAAAAAATAAAAAATTGAATTTCATAAAGTTTTGACCAAGTTAAGGTGGTCAGAAATACAAGTTTTTATATTTTTTAAAAGTTGTAATAAAAAATTCATAATTAATTATTTACATGGAAAAAAATTATAAAAAAATATGCATCACATTTGGAAATGAGTCCTTTACTTATATCTAAAATATTATAAAAAAATATTATCATTTTACTATGATTAGGGTGGTCAGACAAACACCTACTTCTTAGTTTTTCCCTGAAATTTAAGTACTACTACATTGAAATTTCATATTTTCATCAAATAGATGATTTATTTTTTTAAACAAACCTAGTAGTTTAGAAACTACATTCAATTTTCTATAGATTCTATTCTTACATATTTTTGAAATAATATAGATAACTTATTCAAATTTTTACATCAAGTTGCTTGACTTTGATTTTTCTAAACTTTTTGCCACTTAAGGGCCTATTTTTTCCATGATGATCCTGCATATACTCATGGGTTAGCATATTTCTTTCAGAACAACAAATACCCCATCACAAATAGAATCTATCAAAGCATGCATTATCAAGGAAAAAGATTAGGCATACACGAGCAAGGCATTCGAGAACCAATACAACTTTAGTCAAATTACAGACATCAAGGTCTTGGCTATTTTTCATTTAGAAAATAAAATGATGTTAGTGGAACCTCCTCGATACTGGGGGCAACCTTGTCAGATACAAACATCAAAATAGAGTCCGTGAGAAATCCTTGTTATAAGGTTGTTTCCATCACCCCTTTCACCCACATGATAAACCGTCATTCTCAACATCTTAAACCTCCCCTTTGGAACCAACAAAGAAAAAAGTCATACAAATCAAAATATTAAAATCAAATGTCAAAGGCCATTGAATCAAACAAAAAGACAAGTGGACAAATGAAATTAAAATGGATCCCAAAGACAAGTGGATCAAGCAAAGAAAATATGTCAAAAGAAAAAGTCAATCACAATGTGGAGCCACAGTACAAGAGGACTCCCACATATAACACATGCCCACCTCCTTCAAAATAGTCATCAAGCAAGGCATCTAAAGGTGTCAGTTCCAAATGCCATCCCTCCAAAATCCGTTGTCCAACATACCAAGTTTGGAATATAAAAAGTGATTTATCTAAACATCTAAACAACTTTTCAACATCTACCATCATTTGTCATAACCCTACATGTCGCCTAAAGTCCAAAAATCCCACATCACAAATCCAACACATCATGGAAGCAACTCTTTACCACAAAGACTCTCATGGCACTCTATCGCGATGTGCATATTTTGATAAGGCCAACTCTAGTATTAGAAAGGATCACAATGACATCAATCAATTGTATGCAAGCGCTATGATCTAGACAAGACAACTCCTTTAGCAAGGTCATTATTGACATATCATGGCACCAGTCTCTACATCAACACCATCAATAGCTTCAAAATAATCAATGGTTAGTTAAGGCATCAAGGTCATCCTAAAATATCAAAAATAAAAACAAATGAAAAATATAAAAAAAAAATCACTCTTATGAAAACCTGGAAAACAAGCATCTTGGTGACACCAAAAAAAAATAATTCAAAGTCATGAAAATAGTAAACATAAAAAAATCATTCAACATTAAAAAACTTGGCATACAGGCGCCCTGGATAAGTACCATGATGAAAACCTGGAAAACAGGCGTCATGTGTAAAATAAATCATCTATGTGGACTCTTACACTTAGGAGCAAGTCGTCTCATATCCTAGGCCTTCATCTTGACATTGGCATCCGACCATTTAATCCATATCATTCCCACCTATATTGGTCTTGACATAAAATAGGCACACATAAAATCATGCTTGCGTATGTGCAGGATCATCATGGAAAAAACAGACCCTTAAGTAGCAAAAAATTTAGAAAAATCAAAGTTAGGAAATTTGACATAAAAAATTGAATAATTTATCTATATTATTTCAAAAATATGTAATAATAGAATCTGTAGAAAATTGAATGTATTTTTTAAACTACAAGGTTTGTTTTAAAAAAAAAAATCTATTTAGAAAATTTGAAATTTCAATGCAATGGTACTTAAATTTTAGGGAAAATAAGAAGTAGGTGTGTCTCGACCACCCTAACCACAATAAATGATAATATTTTAATAAGATTTTAGATATAAGTAGAGGACTCATGCCCTAATGGAATGCATATTTTTTGTAATTTTTCCAAGTATATAATTAATTATGAATTTTTTATTACAAATTTTAAAAATATAAAAACTCATATGTCTTAATTCCTTAACTTGGTCAAAACTTCATGAAATTAAATTTTTCTTTTTTAATCCTATATTATGCAAAGCATAGAATGTGACACATGTTTTGGATTCAAAAAATGTGATACCGTCCTGAAAAAAGACAAAAGCATCATAAAAAGTCCTAAAAGACAAACATCACAAAAAGTCCTTAAAAAAGACAAAAAATAAAAAAAAGTCCTAAAAAAAGACAAAAACATCATAAAAAATCCTAAAAAAGACAAAAAGCATCACAAAAAGTCTTGAAAAAAGACAAACATTGCAAAATGTCCTGAAGAAAGACCAAAAACATTATAAAATGTCTTGAAAAAAAACCTAAAAATTGAAAAATGTCTTGAAGGAACCACAATGAACCATCAAACTGTCTCAAAATCATGAAAACTAGAGTAACTTCTTGTCAAGTCCATCAAATCAATCAACGTTTGTCATTTATCTGAACTACGTTGTCTTTGCACATTTGCTACGTAGGCAAGACTCATACTTCAGTCCCTGAGACATTAGGTCAGTCCTTTTAGGTTTGTCAAAATAAAAAAATGATTGAATCTTTGGTCATCAAGAAAAAGTCATTGGTCGTGTCAAACTACAAGGTGTTTGAGTGTATGACGTAGGCAAGCCCATCTATCGATGAGCCCCCAAGGCTGCACTAGGTTAGTCCATTAGGGTTCATGGCACTACACTGGCACACGTCAAAAGTCTACAGGTCAAGGAAAATCATTAAAATGAGGTATGACGATCACTTGTTCAACATGACAATCACACCAACATATCAACATGACAATATCAACATATAGTCAACACAAGTCAAACTTTGGTCAAACTCTTTCAAAACAAGCCAAAATTGTCACAACTGGTCAAACTATCAAATCTTGGTTATCTTTCAGATGTGTCCTTCTCAAGAACAATATCTCTTATTCATGCCTTAGGATGTGTCTTTCCTAGGCATCACCATTGTCATTCGACACCTTTGAGGAATCCCTTTTGATATTTGGGAATCAATCCTCTCGACATCAACATTATTTAGGATGTGTCCTTCCTGAATGTGGCAATCTTCGACATTCGTCTTCTTGGCATCATCAAAATATTAACACCTTGACTTCTTGACATCATCAAACTTGACATCTCGACATTAAGACAGTTGAAATCTGGACACACTTGGCAAACACTTGGCACTTGTCTTTTGGCTTTCATCATATTACTAGTTTTTCAGCAAGATCCTGACAATAGGATTTAGAAAAGCAATGATGTATCATGATTGTCTTATATTGTCTTTTGGCTTTCATCATGTTTCTAGTTTTTTAGTGAGATCCTGACTAGAAGATTTAGAAAAGCAGTGACGTATCATGATTTTCTTATTTTGTCTTTTGGCTTTCATCACGTTATTAGTTTTTTAGCAAGATCCTGACAATAGGATTTAGAAAAGCAGTGATGTATCATGATTGTCTTATCTTGTTTTTTGGCTTTCATCATGTTACTAGTTTTTCAGCGAGATCCTGACAAAAGGATTTAGAAAAGCAGCGACGTATCATGATTGTCTTATCTCGTCTTTGGATTTTTTTTTATCATGTTACTAGTTTTTCAGCGAGATCCCAACAATAGGATTTAGAGAAGCAGCGACGTATCATGACGTTTGTCTTGTCTCTTGACATGCATGTTACTAGTTTCTCAGTGATGTCCTGATTTCGGGATTTAGAAAAATAGCAATGTATCATGTTAATGGCTTTATTGTTGTAGTTTGAAAATCATGTTGCTAGTTTCTCAAGGATGTCATCGAAATAGGATTTAGAGAAGCAATGACATTTCATGATTTGTCCTTTTTATCTTTTTTGCTGGCGGTTGGTTATGACAAAAAGATTGGGGCAACTGCGCTCTTAGTATGAGTTATGATCATCCTTGTTTGTGACTGCTTGTCTTATGTGATGGTACGGCTTTGCGCACCTTGATTTATGTCATATCACGGTGTTTGTTGGCCATTACAACAATCTACCCACTGATAATTAAGAGCAATAAATATTCAAGTCCTACGGTAAGGTTTTGAAGGATTTGGTCTAGGAACTAACATGCATCTTCTCTATTCTTGTCATCTTCTCTTACCCATATCATATAGGCATTGCATCCATCTCATCATCCATATCTTTTGCACTAACATTTCTTTGTCTTTTCATATTCTAATCTTCTCATCAATTTTGAGAGCACACCCGTGATCTTGGAACTCGTCTGTCCTCTTGAGGGGGCATACCACTACCCTCCTCGTCCTTCTTCCTCATCTTATTTTGCACTAGGGAATATTTTTGATTTATTTTCTTTGTCACAATGTGACATGCTACATTATGACAAAGAGGGGCAATATGTAGACACTTAAAAATGACCTAGGCCTGCAAACTGTATTTTTACCACTTTCGTCCTAGCATAAATATGACATTTAAATATGTCCTTCACCCACATTCGACTATTAATTAAATAATTTACAATTGTTAATTAATTCATGTCGATTGTATTCTTCATGATTAATAAATAAATAAATTTTATTTATTTATTAAATACGTCATTAATTGTCTAAGTCTTCCCTTAATTAAATAAATTTCTTAATTTATTTAATTACCTTTATTCATTTATTCTTCCTAATTATTAAATAAATGAATTTCATTTATTTATTTAATATGTCACTAATTCTCATGATTAAATAAGTTTATTAATCTATTTAATCATTAATCATATCCTCTCAATTAAATAATTATCTTTAATTATTTAATTACCTAATTTAACATTTCTCTCATTTTAAATAAATTAATTATTTAAAATAATATCACATTCTTAACTGATAGTTTATTTTAGTAAATAATCTGAAAATCGATTATTTATTATCTCACAAAATCCATATTTTGAGTTGATTTAATTCAAATTGGTAACTTTCTTCCAAAAATCAAGTAATTGAGCAAATTATTGATTTTTCGAATCTGATCTTCAGTTCAACTCTTATCTTCTTGATTTTTCGAATCTCACAAATCAGGCAGTCTTTATCTTCTTGATTTTTGAAAATCTTTTTTTTTTAATTAATTATCTCATTTATTCTCCATCACCAATTTGATGTTCTCAGATGACATCTCGACCACTCACTTAATGATTTTTCCCTAACCCTGATAGGGATTGTCAAATTAAATCTTGTCCTCTGATTTTAGGTCTCTGTCGAAAGTCGATCTCATCTATCCATTCAAAATGGCATTTTCTATAAAATGCTATTTTGCTCACAATTTCAAATTAGACACACTTAGATTTTATTATTTTGGTGCATTCATATTAGAGTTAATTAGTATTTGAGAATCATTTTGTCATAGGCAGAGGCAGTTATTTTAAATCCTTCAAAACTTGCTTAGGACAATGTCATAATCAAAATGCTCACACACTCAATCTGAGGGCATCAATCACATGCTGCAAGCTAGGAGGTGCTATGGAGGTAATCATGGAAGATTCGAGGAATGGGTATAATCGTTCTTTCTTTTAAATTCCTTTGTACTTCATAATTCTTTGGGTTTCTTAGTCTTAATTGATTTGCTAATATCTAACATACCTAAAATTAACCCTTAGATATAGGTAGAGATATAGAAGAACAAAGAGGGACATTGAAAGAGGTTTGATAGTGAGGGAGATAGAGAAAAAAAGATGAAGGAAAATAGAAAGAGAGAATAGGAGAGAATATATATAAAGGGAGATAATGAGAAACATACAGATAGAGAGGGAGACATAGAGATAGAGAGAGGTAGAGAGATAAAAATAAATAGATATAGATATAGGGAGGCTGATTGATATATCTCTCCCTATCGCTCTCTATCTCTCTATATCTCCCACTATCTATGTCACTCCCTCTCCCCCTCTCTATCTATAGAGCTATCTCTCCCTCTCCCCCATCTCTCTCTCATTCACTCTATCTCTCCTAATCTATAACTCTATCTCTATTTCTCTCTTTATCTCCCTCTCACTCCTCTCTCTATCTCTTTCTATCTATATCTTTTTCTACCTCTATCACTATCTCTTTATCTCTTTCACTATCCCCCTTTATCTCTCTATATTACCCCCTTTCTATGTCCCTCCCTCTCTTTCTCTCTATATATATTGAGCTATCTCTCCCTCTCCCCCCATCTTATTCTATCTCTCCCTCTCTCCCCCTCTTCTTTCTCTCCCTCTTCTACCTATATCTCCCCCTCTTCTCTCTCTTCCTATTTCCCCCTATTCTCTCTCCTCTATCTGTCTCTCTCCCTTTCTCTCCCTCCCTCTCTCTCAATCTTCCCCTACTCTCTATCTCTCCCCATCTCTCCCTCCCTTGCTCTCTCCCTATCCCCCTATCTATCTCTCTATCTCCACCTCTCTCTCCCTTTCTCTTCCCATATAGGTCTCTATCTCTCTTTCTCTTCTCATATATATATCTCTCTCTCTTTCTCTTCTCAAATATCTCTATCTCCCCCTACTTCTTTCTCCCTTTCTCTATCTCCCCCTATTTCTCTCTCCCTCTCTCCATCTCTATTTCTCTCTATTTGTCTATCTCTATCTTTCTCTCCCTCTCCTCTATATCTCCTTATATCTCTATGTCTCTATCACTCTATCTAACCATCTATATCTCTCTATCTCTCCCTCTCTCTCTATATTTATCTCTCCCTCTACCTATATCTCTCTATCTATTTGTGTCCCTCTTCCTCTCTCGTTCTATCTTCATCTCTACCTCTATTTTCCTCTCTTCCCCTTTATCTCTAGAAATGGCTCCCTCTCTCTATCCATCCATCTATCTTTCTCTCTATCCTTCTATATATTTATCTCTTCCATATCTATATATCCCTCTCTCCTCTCTCTCTATATCTCTCCCTCTCCTTCTCTCCTTCTCTCCATATCCATCTCCTTCTTCTCCATCTCCATCGCTATCTCTATCTACCTCTTTATCTCTACGTCCTTACCCCTCTCTCTCACTCCCCCCCCCCTCTATCTCTCTGTCTCTCCTTATTTCAAACATAACATGAGCCTATTGGTAATGGAGCTTGATTATCTTCCTGATGTTAAGGTTTTATTACAATCATGTATGGATCCCTATAAGTGGATGCATGGTTGATTTAAAGTTGTCACTTCTCCATTAAGATCTTTCTTGCACAAACAACATCATTTGCTAAATGGCCTACCAATTGACCTCATGTACTGCATAAATGTATGCAAAAAATACACCAAAATTTATCCTAAGTGACCTTCCACACTTCTTTGGCATACCCATTGCACACTAAGGTGTGACTGCTAGTTATAATAAACATAAAACTACTCCTAAATAGACCCTGTTGCAAACGATTGAAAACATTAATAAAACCAAATGCAAAATTTTAAAGCAGCTCTTCATCATACATTTATTCCAAAAAGAACTACCATAAAGTGATCATTAATTACCGTATCGAATTAATAAGATATTATTCAATTCTTTCTTTAATAGTGAAAAAGGACAAAAACATAATCTCTATCATTTAAAAAAAATTCAAGACTATAGTCCAGCCTATTGACCAAGATATGGTATGTGGTACATTTTTTTTCTCGAAGAAATGTACTTCACGACAATCCCCCACGCACATCCCCCAATAAGTCGAGGAATGGGCGTAGAGTAAACCGTCGACACCACTTCGAGTGTTTGACGCGATGGGGACAGCAAGTAGGGCCCAGCACGACAGAAGTGGCCAACCCAAGGGAATGGACCTTGAAAACATGTAGTACATTTGTAACAATAAATAATTAGCTAGTGAAAAAAGATTTCACTTTATAAATGTCAGATAGCCTTATTTATTATTTGTAACCTTAAATAGTTACAGCAGTTGTGAAATATACTTCTGCAACGCCTGGTGCCCAGTTATTTGATAGGCCCTCTGCGTAGGATGGACAGAGTCCCAAAAAAAATATTTGTCTGAATCTGAACAAGTAACCGGAGTTTCGAAATTGCAGGTTATTATACCGGTTTCAACTAATCCTGTCCCACAGCATCCTCTGCTGGATGTCTCAAATCCTGCACAACACACCAACAGTGGTTAAAACATTAGAAACCTTTTTCAGATCACAGAAGTAATGATATTAGATTTTCACAATTAATGATTGTGTGTGAGTTTTTTCATTTTCAATCACTTCATTTATCATTCATCATGGAGATGTTAAAAAGTTTAAAGGAGAAAAAAAATTGATGATGGGGAAGCTGATTTTTTCTTCTCTGTAAGCTTTTTAATATATTCGTGATGAAAAATTCACACACAATCAAATTTTAAAACAAGAAAAAATATATTTTTTAAAAATTGATACCATATTTGAAAGGATTTTCAATAATATCCAAGGAACTGTAGTAGATGTCTACATAAACCGCTTTAATGCCGGGAAGACGAGTATTCAATCTGCGGACAGTTGACATTAGTTGTGTATTGTAGGAAAATGCAGCCTGGTTATATTTCTCAACACATCTGGAAATTAACCGTCCGTTTAATGTTCTCTCGAGGGGCACGCATCCTATCGGGGGTAACCCATACATAGCAAATTTGCGGCCGCCGAGCCTGTACAGATCCTGCTTAACAGAACCCCTTCAATCACAAACTATGAATTAAATGACGGTCATATCTATTTACTCAGTAAGAAAATTTAGTCTACCTCGATGAAAGTGACGTATATGTTAAGCAGAAAGTTCCGGTATTGTTCAACGCTGAACTGAATTCGTCTAATGGGAAGGACAAAATAAGTTCTCCAGGAAATCGTTGGAACCTGCAACGGTCAGAAATATAGCTTCCCCAATTATATTGGACGAATTTTCCTCTCCCACCAGATCTGCCAAGCGGTACTTGTACTCTCTAAAGTATTTCACTTGTTTCCAGATTGGAATCACACTCTGAAAATATAGTCCAACGTTATGAGCTTCAATCCAACAAAGCAAAAGAACATTGATTTGAATGTATATTGGAAAATTAAGGTAGAAAACCACTTACGACTACCGCGGCGGTAAGGTTGTCGAATCCAGTTCCAGCGGACGCAAAGCTGACGCCTGTGAGAAGGTCTTGTGTACTCAGCCCAGGGTCTAGAAATGGCGGCACAGTCTCCTTCAGTCCCAGCTCTTCAGCTGCAGGCCATAACAATGGTGAAATTGAAGAATATTAGATTCAAAGTTATTGAATACAAGTTAATACGTACAGATGAAATCCGTGGAAAGTTGCCATTGGAAAAGCGGCCTGTACCCTGACCATCAGGAAAATCTTGGCCATATGGAGGAGTGTTGGCCCTAGCGAGTGTGGGTATGAAGTTGTTGTTGCCCGGATCCACGATTGAGTCTCCGAATGTGAAAAGAGCAGTTGGCTTTCACACTGTCTTTTCCTTCAAGGGCTTTGCCTGCACAGACAAATGTGCATAGCATAAGGGAAATATACAAACCGCTGTTGGAATACCCCATGTGTATTGCATAAATACGACTTGGTCTGGATCACCATATATTCATACTGCGGAGAGAATTAATGGATACTGTGGATTTCCTATGATGATTAAAAAGTTTGCTGGAGAATTTATTCCAACGTTGATAAGTAAACAGAAAGGCTTCCGGCTCCATAGAATCTGATGACTTGCAATAAGTGCACATTGAATTGCTGAAACTGGCGAGTTGTAATGTTGTTTTAGTTACAAACCAAACTCAGAGCGTTTACGTCATTTTTTCCACTGATGGAGCAACAATTGGTTTACGTTTCGAATTATATTTTTTTATTTTTGTAACTGGCGGTGCCGTACTCCAGAAATACTAAAGTTCACGAAAACTCTTTTGGGAGAGGCTTGGTAGTTGTGTATTAATTGTGATTATAATATTGGGTCTTACCGCATATTTATATTATATGTTGTAAATAAATAGTTCACAGATAAATTAAATCAAAATGGACCCATACTTGAACACATACACATGAGAACATCTCAATGTTATATAAAAAAACATAAATACATTCATAAAGAAGTGAAATAAGTATTTTTTTTGTCTTGAATAAAATATCATAACTATCTATTATAAGTGTGTCATTTGTAAAATAAATGGTTCATTTAATAAAATAAGACACCCATTTAAACAAGTATTGTTATCATAGTGAAAAAATATTGTTCTTATGTGTACAATTTTGGGGTAGTAATGTACAAGTATTTGAGTATTTCATATTAATAATTTGTCCTATCACAAATATAAAAGGTGAGCAACATTAATACCATGTATTCTCAATGAAGGATTTTCAAAAAGTTTTAGTGTTCAATTATTGGTTCATTTTTGTTTTTTTTTGTTTGATATAAGTTGTGTTTTAAATAATTATGTGTTGTTTTTATAACAAATAATTTTTTGTGTTCAACTATTTGTCCATATGTGTTGAATATAAAAGCTAGAGATACCAAAGATTTATGGTTACCAATAGCTATTTGGTCAATTTAGGTTGCATATTAGTTTTATTTTAAATAAAAATATGACATTCTACAAGCAACAAATAATATTTTTTGTTCAACTACTGGGTGTCCTATGATTAAGTTTTGGTCGAATCTTTAAAAAGTTAAATTTTAGACACTTCTCAATAGATGTGTTGATGTGGCGAGTTGCATGATGAGTCACATCTCCAAACCTTAGTTATAGATAGATAAGAGGTCATTCCACATTCAAAAAAAAATGAAGGTTCTACGATATTCCAGTCAATCACTATATGTTGACAGAGTTAGCCTACATGACTACTACCTACGTGACTACTAACCCCTATCCCCTAATGAACAAATTTATTAACCAAGTTGCATGCATTTATCATCCCCTTTCACTTAATTATTTTTTATTGGAAACTTTTCATTAACACACATTACTAAAATAGAAGCATATATGAAGGTTTTAAAAAATGATATGAAGTAGAGCCCACAAAACTTAAGCAAACATTGTTTAAAGATTATAAATTAAAAAACTGTTATTAAAATAGAAGGTATGAATTTACTCGTGAGGTTTATTTAAAGGAGATCAATGCTATCTAGCTATCCTACGAGTAATAAAGATCAAAAGTTATAAGTTTTTTTTTTTCAATAAGGAGTCAAGCATGAGGATACTTATATATTTGTATAAGAGAGGGTCAACTAGAAGTCTTCCCATGCGATGGAGGAGTCCAAGTAATCTATTCAAAAAGATGAGGCAAGAAATAGTTGCGAGATCCTCTTCTATCTAAAAAAACAATAGCGGTAGCCTTTTAAAGAAAGTGTTTGGAGGAATTTGGCTCATAGTACAAAGTGTGCTCCCTAATGATCGATACATTTTTAATGTGTTATTACTCTGACACCACCTTCTTGACCTATGCTTGAACCTAAAACAAAGAAAAGGTGAGAACATGAATTTTCCTATGAAGAAAAAAGAAATAGCAACATGCTCGAGCCATTAATAATAACATTATTTCTTGATATCTAGAATTGAAAGAGAACATAATCTCTAAAAAGGTTCTATAATTGGTCATGATGAAGTTATGGGATTGTATCGCCATGGAGAGCAAGCTTCCAAAAAAAAAAAAAATGAAAGGGAAAGAAACTTTGTTATATTCCAAGCACTTTAGGCTCACAAGTAACTCCATAAAAGGCGCTAGAAATTATTTATATATTACAAATAAAATTTAATATGGGAAATACAAATGTTTAGTGGATTTTCACCTAAAGGTAAGCCATAGTAAACTAGGCACTAGAAAGAATGAGAACTTTTCTACTCGAATCTAGAATGCCATTTACTTAAGAAAATAGTGTCAAGATTGGGGGATGATTTAAGATCAAAACAATGATGAACCTTATGGAAAGCCAAAGAGAAAGAATTAAAAACTTCATAGAACAACCCAAGTATATAATTCTTGAAAGAAAAATTAAAAAATCCACTACTATTATTTCCACCAAGTAAGAAGTAGTTGTAAACCCCAACTTATGAAGAATTACGTCAAGAAAAGGCTCTTTCATGTACAAGATAGATAGCAAGTCTATACTGGAAAGCTTGAATTTTTTATGAGGGGTTTTCCAAGGGGTACAATCTCTACAAGAGACTAGATCTCTTAGAGTATGGATAATTTTGTAGTAGATCTAGAGATATTTAATGCCTAATGTTTCAACTAATGGAATGATGGATCTAATAATGATAGGTAGTCACTAAAGCTTTTTATCATTAAAATTTTTGACTCGTTCTAAAATTTTTACCAACTTGGATGTGAGGAATAACTTATTCACCTCAAAGGCCTTCCTAATATTGTGGGCCACAAAAGATCCTTCAATTTTAAAAAATGTTATCATAATATGGAGGATATGGAATTGAACCCCTTATGAAGACTTTTTTCCATAGTAGAATTAGCACAAATGAAATGCAAGGGTGAAAGGAAATATTCCCATGGAATTACTAGTAAACGAACTCAAACAAAGCACTAATACTAATAGAGGAATCCCATATTTCTTACATTAATCCCATGGGAGAAGTAATGCAAAAAAAAGAGGTTATAGCTTAAAATCTAAGCAACATAGAAAAACACATTACACAAGATATATCTTGTAAAACCCTTGTGGGAAAATCCAACCTCCAAAGCACACTCAATGCATTATTCAATAAAAAAGCATTTATAATACATTATCATAGTAAAAGTGCTTTAATAGGAGTACATGGAGGGACATGGAATCATTAGCTTCATGAAATATATCTGCCCATAACCCATACCTCTAACAACTACTCCTCCACCATGTGAACACTCAGGTAGCATCTTATCCAAGCATCCATACCCTTACTACAATCTCATAGTTGTGAGAAACAAGTAGATAAACTATGGAAAAAAATAGGCACTATAATCCTAGCAAAGACTAAAGTAATGCTCCAACCACCAATACACACATGTTATATATAAGAACATACAAAATTAGAAAACAAGAATAGTTTTTAATACCATGTTCTAAAATCATTGTAAAATCCACTATCCAATTTGACACATCTTAGATGAACCCACCTCTTCCCAAGATGACCTCATGCATTAAGTAAAGATCATTCTCAAGTTTTCAATCAACAACTAATTCCATATATTCACAATCTTGACCAAAAGTAACATATTTTAACACCTTGGCAGATCACAGCCTGCATGATCGATAAAAAATTGGATTGATGATTCTAAGGCCCTACTTAGTAACTTCGAAAATATAAAAATAACTCATGCTTACCGTGAGGCGAACGCGGTTGCTGATTTTTTTGCCAATGAGGGAGTCAAGAGCGGCAAATTCCTTACGTGGCATAAGAAGACCGAACTCCACTCCAATGTTCAAGCTCTTTTGGAGTTCGATACAGTGAACGAAAAAAAGGCGGTGTCTTGTCATAATGAGTAAGGTACGAATCATGAATAACAATATCCAAAGATATAATGGGGCCGAGTGGATCCGAATGATTAATTATCTTCTTTGGCACGTATTGTGGGTCCTCAGAAGCAAAGGAACTTTCTGGAATAGGATTTCTGTCTGTAACAGTATTCAAACTAACCCTTCTAAAATGGGAGGGGAACGGAAGAGGGTGGAGCCTACCAGCTTTGAATCACACACCAAGAATGCTAAAGCTTGGAGTAAAATCAGAAGGGGTGGATTACTTCCGTTCATTGAGAAACTCCATGGCCCTAAGGAGGAGATTACAAACTTTTTTGAGAAGAATTGGAATAATGGGGAGGTTCTCCTTTTTGGGAGGAAAGTTCAAATTGATGAAGCCCTGATTACGGAGGTCACAGGCATTCTGATGGAAAAACACAAATTCTTCAGAGATAGGAAATTCTCCGACGAAGCTGTTTTGAGGTTTCCCAAATCAGAAACGGAGAAACAAAATCTGGTCAAGACGTCGAATAGTTACTATGAAGTGGACACTATAAAAGCTCTGTGGAGAAAAGTGCTAAGGGTTATCATGGAGTACATCACGCTCGACGACCGCTTCACTAGGGTTTATGGCTATCACTTCGTGCTGCTTAATCACTTTCGGCATAAGGTGCGTGTCTCTATCCCCTTCTTCTTGCTCTGTTCTCTGAGAAACAACTTTTCAGAATATGCCCGCCCTTCCTAACCCTCTTGCCCCGCTGGAGCTTGATGAAGATGATACTAAGCCTAGCATTTCTGAAACCAAAGCTTCTCCCAACCGTGTCCAGAGCCGTTCGCCTCCTTTGCCCCCTCCTTCTGCTTCTGGCCGCTCCCCTAAACCTTCTGGAGCCTGCTCTGTTTCAACCTCTGGCCACACTAACCCTAATACCAATTTGGCTCGCTCTAGCTCCCCTGTTAATAAGCTTGTCTCCTACCCTGATGACTCCCCTGTTGTTTCTGCTAAGACGGCCGGGGCTAGTCTTGAGGAACTCCACACCCCCCAGAATATTCAACAGGAGAACTTTAGCCCCCCGAGAGGTGCGGAGTCGGTGTTTTTTGGGGTCAATCCTGAAAGTGACCCCCCTTTTGACTTTGTTGGTAATGCAAAAAGCTACTCCCAGGACCAGTTCAATTCTGCCAAATGGGTTTTTTATGAGATAAGTGAGCTTAAAACAAAAAAATTGTCTCTTTATGGCAAGCTCAGAGAAATTGAAGCTAAAGTCGATGGGCTTATTCAGCTCGAAGCGGAGAAGCACAACAATATGAAGGATATTCCTCAAAAGGACAGCACCATTGAAAATGATTTTGAAAAAATCAAAGGAACCTTGAAAAAGATTGCTGAGCAAAATTGCAGAATTGCTAGACATAACTCTGTTATCATTAAGGCTATGTCTGAAAGACTGGAGAAAACCCAGAAGAGAGCTCTGATTGTCGACCTTGATCAGGAGAAATACTAGGATGAGGAAGCTGGAATATCCAAACGTACCAGATCTAGCACGAAAAAGAAAGTCCAGACTACCCCTAGTATGGCTCAGATCTTTATGGAGGGGGTTCAGGAAATGGTGGACTTGGAGGAGGTTGTGGACGAGCTCCTGAACTCTATGAATTAGTGGTAGTCGGGCCCTGCTTCTTCTATTTGCTGGCTGTTTGTTGGTTTCTTTGAGGCTTTTTGTTGCTGCCTGCTGATGCTGGTTTTATTCTCTCTGGCAATTTTTTTGTTTTTTGGACCTCTATTTTGGTCTTTTCCTGTATTGTTACTTCGTGGTTTCGGGTCCCTGTAAAACCCGTTTATCCCCCTTTTATCAAAAACATATTTTAACACCTTATAAGTGTTAAATTCACATCAAACAACTTGAATGGCACTAATTTCTACCTAAAACTTGTCAAGCATAAAGTATAAAGTAAGTCACCATATCCAAGTGAACACATTAAAATAATACATAAATTAAAGTCCCTAATATTGCTTCATCCTTGTTGACTATCTACAATGTTGAAACCCCTACTTCTACTACACAACTACTACTCATCCACTATCTTCCTTCCAAATATGGCTTCTTTATCCATCTACACTTCTTTAATTTCATTTCAAAGCACCTCAATAACATATATTTTTTCTTGCCACAACATACTACACACCATTTAGTTTTATTTCATCTTTCTTGATGAGTGCTTGCACCACTTTCCACTCCTCAATCTACTTCCCACCGGTTGAGTCCTTGTCAATAATTTTTCTCAATATCACTACCCTACAAGTCTTTAAAGATGGGCTTCTCCTACTTACTTTCCACATGAGCCTTTGCCTCTTCAATCCATGCTTCTACCAAACATTCCACTATTTTCATGCACTCCACCAAGTAGCTTCCACCCATATCTATTGGACTCTCCACCTTTTGTTACTAACTTTTAGAGGTGGTTCCAATTCCCACTCACTTTACCCACTCTTTTGAGTAGCACTCAATAGCACCTATTATGACATAGTCTTCTTCTCATTCTCAAATAGTTCCTTATGCATTTTTCTTTGTTCCTTCCTTAGGTGTTCTCTTGAACAAGTTTCAAATGTCATTTCAATACCACTACAGTCTAAGCACTATCTTTCTTAGGGCATATTTTTCCAACATCAAACCATCTAACAATAATCAACATTAGTCAATCTTTGAACCTTTTAATCACACTTTCACTATTTCAAAAGAAAATCTACGTCTATGATTTTTCCATTTTCATTGCATTTTTTTGCTAAAATATCTTGTTGTATTGCACCCTTATTTGTGACACACTCAAAAACTACAACCTCCACTTCCCTTATGTCCTAATCATCTAGGATCTCTTTTCAGATCATCACTTAGGACCCCACCTCATACTCTTCCTTTGGAATCTTCAAAGGATTTATCATATGCTTCTCACCATCTTTGACAATATTGTGGGTGTTTGTCTAACCATCCTTTACTACTTCCCTATTTAGATTGCCAAGACCTCCCCAAAAGGACATGACAACCTTCCATGCGCATGATGCCATACCACTTCATTTTTGCATGCACCAATGTTAAAACTCACCAAGTACCTCTCCTTTTAACCAAAATGTGGTGTCCCTTTTGTAACTAGTAATTGTAAAATTGTTACAAATATCGTATGTTAGTAACTATAAAATTGTTACAAATATCGTATGTTCTTACTATTTACCATCTTGAGGTTGAGGACATATTTAGTTTTATTATTTGGAGGATACTCCATCTCCTTGTAATCCTACTTGAAATTTATAGTAGTATGTTATAAATTATCTTCATGATTTAGATTCTTGAGATGACCGCTTGATAGGTATCATAGTTTTTTTTATGAATCTCATATTACAACTTTAGGAGACATTCTTGAGGATATTCAACTCTTAATTTATGAAAATTATTTCATAATCTTATCATATCTACTTTGTCTTTGGATCTTGGATTCCATTTTTCTTCACATGGGTTTGGATTCATTTTACCTTTACGAATTGAGGTATATTTTGTGTTCATATGTGCACAATTGAGTAGATTTCTAAGATAGTATGCATCTTAGACTAATTGGATGTTCATAGGTTGTTGTGGATCTTGAGGACTCAAGTTTTCTCTAACTCAAATAATCCTAACCTCGCATAGAGAACATAAAATACAATGATGTAGGCATGGACTAACTAGTCGTGTCCATGTTGTGATTGTGACCATTGCATGTAATATCCACATAAACATCTCATGTACCCATCCCTACCATTGTGCTATCTCAACTCGTAGAGAAAGCACCAACATAGTGTAGCTCAGATCGTTCGGGAGAGTTGGGGTACAAAACAGGACCATGCATAGTGTAGACATGCCCACATGGACATGTTGAATTTGAAAGTTTGGACCCATGACACACATAATGAAAATTAGGCTACCTTGCAACTTCACATTGCACGTACATTTGACAGTTTTTTGGGCAGCAGAGAAACTTTCACCACAATGAAAAGGTTTCAAGCATTCAAAATTTGAGAGAGGCTATTGTAGAGGGGCCTCACATGCACCTATAAGTCCAAATATAACATTCATATGTGCCACTAAATCTAAGAAACAATACATCAAAGTGCAATTTTTTTTTGCACTTAGGGATCTTAAGAGAAAGCATCAATGTAGTGTAGTCTGGAACATTCTAGAGAGTTTGGGTGAAAAATAGGACCATGCTTAGAATAGATGTGCCCAATTGAACGTGTTGGCACTAATAAATTTTTCCCACCAAAAACAAAACAAAAATTATCCTACCTTGCAACTTTATACTACATGCATCTAACAATTTTTGGGGCAGTAGAAAAAATTTCACCATGACCAAACAACTTGGAGATATGAAAAATTGAGAAAGATTATTGTAGAGGGACCCTAGGCAATCCTATAACTTTAGGTAGAACATTTCTAATTGCCACAATTTTTTAGAAATGTCTCATCAATGTTTCCCACTTTTTCGTACTTAGCTCTCTTAAGAGAATCACTGGTACAATGTAGCTTGGAATGATCCAGCATGCTAGGGTCCAAAACATGACCTTTCCTAGCATAAAACCGCCCACTCAGACATGTTGGAACTATTAGTTTGGTTGCATGATGAATAGAACAAAAATTGTGCCACCTTACAACTTTCTCTTCAATGCATTTGACACTTTTTGCATCACCTAAAAACTTGTCACCACGGGTAATGGATTGGAGATATAAAAAATTGAGAGAGGTTATTATAAAGGGACCATACATGACCTTGTACCTTCAGAAAAAATGATTGTAAGTGCCATGATTTATGAGAAAGAGCTATCAAATTTTGCTAATTTTTTTGCACTTAGAGCTTTTAAGAGATCACTAATACAATATAGCTTGGAATGATCTGACATGTTGGGGTTAGAAATAGGAATTTTCCTAGCATAAAATTTCCCAGCTGGATGTGTTGGAACTCGTAGTTTTTCCACGCGACGAACAAAACAAAAATTACACCACCTTGCAAGTTTCTCTTCAATGCATTTGGTGCTTTTTGCAATGTGGGTATGTACAAGATCATCATGGAAAAAATAGGCCCTTAAGTGGCAAAAAAATTTGAAAAATCAGAGTTAAGAAACTTGACATAAAAATTTGAATAAGTTATCTATATTATTTTAAAAATATGTAAGAATAGAATATGTAGAAAATTGAATGTAGCTTCTAAACTACTAGGTTTGTTTAAAAAAAAATTCTATTTGGTGAAAATTTGAAATTTCAATGCAGAGTAATTTAAATTTCGTGGAAAAAGAAGAAGTAGGTGTCTATCTAACCACCCTAGCAATAATAAAATGATAATATTTGTTAATAATATTTTAGATATAAGTAGAGGACTCATGTCCTGATGTGATGCATATTTTTTTGTAATTTTTTTCCAAGTAAATAATTAATTATGAATTTTTTATTACAAATTTTTAAAAATATTAAAAACTCGTATGTCTGACCACCTTAACGTGGTAAAAAATTCATGAAATTCAATTTTTATTTTTTTAATCCTATAGTATGCAAAGCATAAAATGTGATGCATATTTTGGATTCAAAAAATTTGATACCATTTGGAAGATATAGATGTTTTTCAATCAGTCTATCAATCAGGACTTTATTCATTATTTGAATAGAAAATAAATAATAATTACTTATTAAATTCAAAGTAAAGCATAATTTATATTGGTGGAAAGCTGAGAATATCATTTAAAAACCATTTTCATTTCATCAATTTTGGGTAATTAAAATGTCGTCAGCCACATACCCATCATATTGCCACTTTCTGGCCCATCATGATCCTGCACATACCCATGTGTGAAAATTTTTCACCACGGCCAAATGGATTGGAGAAATGAAGAAATGAGAGAGGTTATTATAGAAAGACCCTACGTGACCCTATAATTTTAGATAAAATATTTCTAAGTGCCACAATTAACTATATAGAGCTTGCCAAAGTTTTCCACTTTTTTGCACTTAGGTATCTTAAGAGAAATCATAGGTACAATGTAGCTTGGAACAATATGGCATATTGGAGTGCAAAATAGGACCTTTCCTAGCATAAAATCACCCACTCAGAAATGTTGGAATTGTCAGTTTGGTCACACAATGAACAAGACAAAAATTAGGCCACCTTGAAACTTTCTCTTCAATGCATTTGATGCTTTTTCCATCACTTAAAATTTTGTCACCATGGGAAAATGGATTGGAGATATAAAAGAATAAGAGAGGTTATTCTAGAGGTACCTACATGACCCTATACCTTCATATAGAATGGTTGTAAGTGCCACAGTTTATGATAAAGATATTGTCAAAGCTTTCCACTTTTTCCCACTTATAGCTCTTAAGAGATCATTTGTACAATGTAGTGTGGGACAATTTGACATATTGTGGTGTGAAACATAACCTTTCCTATCATAAAACCACCCACCCAAATGTGTTGGAACTATTGGTTTGGTTGTATGATGAAATCCTAATTTTTGTTGAAATTACATATTTTTAAAAAATATAATGATTTAAGGCTTCAAAATTTCTATTTTAAATATTAAAATTGAAGAGGGTTTGATTAAACCACCTTAGATCAAAACCCCTTGGATAGAACCCCTCTATTTTTAAACCATACCTATAACGAAGTCTTCTTTACACCTATCAAAATGCTGATAAAAAACCACTTTTGATTTACCTTTTGGGGGATCAAATGAATTCATTTAAGATTTATTTTTTGTAAGTATCTAATCCTTATTATAAGCCTAGAATGATTTGACATGTTGGGGTGTGAAACACAAGCTTGCCTAGCATAAATTTGAACAATTTGGGACATCCTCATTTTTGTTGAAATCACACATTTTTAAAAAATATAATGAATTAAGCCTTGAAAAGTTCCATTTAAAGGATTACAATTGAAGAGGGTTTGATCAAACCACCTTAGATCAAACCCCCTTGGATAGAACCGCACTAGTTTTAAACCATACTTATATATCAAAGTCTCCTTTACACCTATCAAAATGTTGATAAAAAACCATTGTTGATTTACCTTTTGGGGGATGAAATGAATTCATTTAAATTTATTTTTTTGTAAGTATGTAGTCCTTATTATAAGCTTCCCAAAAAGTACAATTTTAAATATTTTAATTTGATTATTATATTTTGATTAGGGGAAAATAGGGTCTACCAAAATAAAAATGATAGACCACTAATTCTCACCCTAATACATGTGGTTTTTTGTGTGATATAGTGCAAATAAAAATAAAAAACTAACCCTAACTATTATAGCAACTATAAGGGGAGTTTTTAGAGCTCAAAATGATGTGTACTTTGTTGCAAGAAGGTTGTTTTTAGGGAACAAAGGACTCATTTTCCTTTAGTGGCAAATGGGTCCCTGTTAAGGTTTCTGAAATTGAGATTTGGATTCTGTTCCTTGATGTCTACACTCTCAAATCCTCAGTTGTCAGCTCCCAAAAACCTATAACAAATTCAATAGCCTCATTTTCATGTTTTTGCACTATGAATGACAACTTTGCAATTTGACAACTTTGACTGTAATTTTTCTTCCAATTTGTTCTTCACTTGATCTTCAACCTATAAATCTGCAAATACAAATTCAAGAGAAGAATTTTTTTTTGATTGTTAGTGAATAGGGGTTTTCCTAAGTCAAACCCCTTGTAGGCAATTAAACCAAATGATGAAATCATGAAATTGAAGCATGAACATGAAATGATGAAATGTTGATACCTTGGAAGTTTTCTTGGAATGTGAATCTGCAAACTAACATGAAGTGGCCATGAAGAATGTAGATCTTGATCTCAAGTAAGATGTGTAACAATGCTTGCAAGTGGATCTTCAATGCTAGATCCACAATCTTAGCTCAAAAACATGCTTGAATGCTCTATGCCTTTGACATGATGAAATGATCTTGAATTGTTGCAATAAAACTTCACTAATTTGTCCTTGAATGTCTTTGAAAATTCTCTATAATGATCTTTCTCTTGATATAATGAAATAATATAAAATTGCTAGGTGAAACAATGTGAATTAACCCCATATTAATACTAAATCTAGAGATTAACCCTGAAATTCAAATAATTCAATCCAACAACATATCTAGAATTAAAAATCATTAGAATCCTGCCAAAATTAAATTCTAAAAGGGGTGTCCTATGTGAGGAGGATCCATTCGCCACTAAAGTGGAATGGGTCAGGACTAGCACAAGTTTCTAGGACCTTTCTTTGGGGGGTGGAAACAACATAAAAAACCCACCTCAAAAATGCATAGAAAGGGGGGTCCTATGTGGAGAGGACCCATTCGCCACTAAAGGAAAATGAGTCCTAACACCATTTTCTAGGACCTTGATTTTGTAAAATTTAATGTCATGCATTTTGATTATTGAGTGTCAAGATAGATCTTTCAGAAGGTGTCATTAAGAAGGCTTAACTTTTAATTAAAGGGGCTAATTAAGCTCAATTCACCATAATTAAAAAATGAACCCTAGATAAGTGTGAAAGTGTAGTGCAACACTTTACAACACCATAAATAAGGTACAATTTAAATACATTTTATTAAAAAGGGGCCCTAGATTAATGTGAATGTGTACAACACATTACAACACTAAACCAAGGCACAATTAGGTTAATTCAATGTCACATATTCCCAAGTTAAGTAAGGAAAAGGGATACTTTTTCTGTTACTATATCTTTCCCCTACTTTAGTGAGAGTTTTCCCCCATGATAAACTCGCACTAAAGTAGACATTCAAGACACCTTAGTATGAAACAATAATAAAGATACATAATCATACCCTATCAAAGGCCAAGAAAAAAATTAAGGATCAAGCACAACCATTCCAACACAATGTGGAACAGGGCTGTTTGTTCATAACATATGATGATCACTTTGGGGTAGTGAAACATCAGTATGTCCACTAGGTGAGTTGTCCCAATCATGTATACTCACTCTAGGGTAGTGGAATCTCAGTCTGTCCACTAGGTGATTTGTCCAAATGAGGTGGTTTAGTGACAAAGGCATGCTAGTGTATCAGCTTCTCACCGTACAATGAGAAAATTAGGCTAGTGTGTTAGCTTCTCCTCATACTAACCATACCAAAGCTATCCTCCTGATAACTTCAATAAGGCACCAACATTATATGCTTTTGAATGCTTTTGAATGTCATGTCTGTAAGTTTTTGTTAAAGGGGATTTTACTTTGTTTGTATAAGGTCTTATTCTTAGGGAACATCATGCCTAATGTCTCCAAGAGAGGACAAGTCAAGAATATTAGATAACCACTTATGTGATGCCTTTCATTTTTCTTTATTCTACAAAGGGCGATCGTATGCTTAGAAATATCACACTCTTGGAGGACATCAAACCCAATGACACCACCAAGAGAAGAGCACATCACAATAAAAAAGAAAATCATGCCATGAAATATGCTAAAAGATGTCATCGATGTATTCCCCCATTTTAAAGTGGTTGCTAACAACATCACTATAAGAAATTTCTTTACACTAGCCAATGTTTTGTCCTAAGACATGAAAGCTTTCCATAAAAAACCCTATGCAAAGTCATATGTTTCTAAAATAAAGCTATGCCATGAAATAGGAAGGAAAGGTTTCCCCCAAAAATACATAAGGGATCTATGGATTTGGGGTCAGTATGTCTTTGCTACATTGTTGTTTTAGGAGCTCAGAACTATCATCATTCCCCAAATACTCATAGAATTGAAAGAATGACACAAAGAGAGCAAAAATAAAGGAAAAATCCTTTTAGGTCAACATGGAAGAGACCTAAATGTTTCGATGCCTTGCATCATCCCCAAAAGGAAAACACAAGACAAATAAAAGATAAAGGAAAATCTTTTGGGTTAGCATGGAAGAGATGTGAATGTCTCGACGCTTCGCATCATCCCTAAAAGGAAAACACAAGACAAATGAAAAATTATTACGAAATAGAGAAGAAAGCAGGTACATATAGAGGAATGTCACAAAGAGAGAGAGATACATCAAATGAAACATCATGGGGGATCACATTACGCACATGAAATCACATAAGGAAACATGAAAAAGAAAAAGACTAGTAAGGAACATGTGAGTCAACCTAAATCAGGTCATTTGCATCCCAATCTTGGTCTGTACAAATGGAAGGTGGAAAAATAGCCAAAGGGACAAAAGCAACTGTCGAACTAGGGGAAGCACCAAGTTCAACACTCTCTTTAGGAGATTAGTCATTTAAGTTCATAGAAGAAGGAAACAATGTATTCAATTCATTATGTGCTTCTTCATGAATCTTTGCAATATCAATGTCATCATCTAGATTAATCATAATAAGAGGTCGAATGACAATGTCCATGGAATCTTCTTTTTATGTTGTAGCAAGGGTATAGGATCATCATTCATTGTTTAGGTAAGTTCAGATTTTTATTTTCTATGTTGTTCTTATCTTCTTGAGTTGGTAACTTACGGGAAATAGCACGATGTCTGTACATACACTCTCTAGCACTTGGATTTCTTTTCAATCTACTTTCAATTTGTTTTTGTGTAAGAGTGGGTTTGTCAATCATAGGTTCCTTCTCTTCCTTGGGAGGAATAGAAGAAACACTAGTAGTTTGTTCATCTACTTTCTCTTTAGCTTTGTAAACTTGTTTGATTCTAGAAGGGACAATGGAATTATTTTGATTATCTCGCGGTCTCTTATAGAAAATGTTAGGAGGACTTGCTATGGGTTGTTCTTGAATGTTCAAAAGGGCTTTTGGTTCAATCATTATTTCATCAAGGATAGGTGTTTCAGTTGTAGGTTGAGGTACGTTTTGAAGGGATGATTCTGCTATTTTCTTTTGAAATTTTGATATGATTTGAAAAAGAAGTCCTCACGAGGTTTAATAAGTTCCATAGGCTTAGGCCAAAAGAAATCTAATGAAAAATTC
>VDFB02317143.1:0-12077 GCA_007258455.2 Sequoia sempervirens
TGCTTAGCAGGAAAGTATATAGCAGAAATCACCAAAATGTTACCAAATTTTTGCCTCAGCTCAATTGGAGGAGTTGACTAAATGATTATCACACCATAGGGTGGAATTGCAGTTTAAGTTCAATGTTGTTTCACATTATCATCATTATGTATTAAGTAACAGTTATGCATCTTTAAAAGAGAAATAGAGTTTCAAAAAATTAAGTTTCCATAGTGCCATTCAGATGTTGCAGAATTAAAAGAAGTATGGAATTGAAAACATGAGCAAATAGCATTTTAGATGCTTTATTTTATTTCATAAAGAACTCATATTTTTACAAGGCTTCATTTGATTTCACAATCAGAATGATATTACAACGTTGCATGAAAATGCATTTTCTTTTTCAATTGGAAAGCATAATTGAAATCAAAGATCCACACAAGCCGTGGATATAACTGTTACAACACATTGCTAATAGCACATTGCACTATTGAAGATGCAAAAAATAAAACACATAAGTGACGGCATAATCATCATTGCCTGATTATCGACATTTGATGCTGAATGGTGCACCCTTCACCTTTTCAAGCTTCATCGACCTAAAAGAGGGAAAAAGGGGTGTCAGTGGCTCTGATTATGAAAAAACCTATATGAGGCACCCGCAATAGTATAGCATACCATTAAAAATGCATTGAAACAATCAATCAAGTGTAGTATGAAAGAAGTATGTTGAAGGAGAAATAACAATATCATGATCAACGCATTCTATTTTTTATGCTAACGTTGTTTGCTTCCTTGTGTAGGTATAGGTAAAATCATGAAGCTGAACGTTATTCAAAGACCAAGCATGTGGAGGAAAATGGGCTCCCACAAGGGTAGAGCTCGGCATGCTGCCCTATTCATTAAATGGGCTGATTTTGAATGATACTTTATCATATTCATCAAATGAAATGAGAACAACTGAAGGAGTAAAACATAGTTATCCATCAAGCAATGAAACCAGCTGTGCATTCATAACAATCAGGGTTGCTTTTTGAAGGCTACAGGTGAACAGTGAGTTTAGTTCACTTAAGGAATTTAACTAAGTACATTTACATATGAAATTGTTGAATAAGTTCATTTTCTTTGTTGATCGTAATCATATGTCATGTAAGTTTCAGTTCATCAATTCTTTCTCAGATAGTGAACAGGCATACATTATGCCTTAATGGTTGATTTAATTTTCATCACGAAAGAGAACAGATTTTGAAAGAAGTTTATTAAGTGGAACATAAAAATGCATGAAGAGTACCATGTTACAGCTGAGTACGAACACAGATAGTGTATTCAAGAGCTAAATGAATCAATAGTTCCAGTTGACTGGTAAAGATAAATACAACATTATGAGTGTAATGACAAAGTGATCATTCCAAAATAATAAGGGAAGAGCAAGCATTTCCTTTCCAAAAAAAGTTCTGAGTTGTCAATTATACATATGAACTAGTGAGTAGAGGTGGTTCGTAGTGATGCAATGTTTCAATTTAAAAATCTCTACGGAATTCAAAAGTAGAAGGTAAAAGTTGTTGTGTTAAGGTCAAGGAAAGTCAAAGAACACTGTTGTGCATATAGTGAGCAAGCATGGATATAATATACACTAAGAGGTCTTTCTTTTACAACAGAGAAACACTGGAATGATTAAAAGTTATCGTACAGACAATTGTGCACAATCTCAAACAATACATTTTAACACATAAAAGGAATTTTCATTTTTTGGAATGAACAGATTATACAGGTTGAGTAAGAATTCTACAGAATTAAATTTAAAAGATAGATTTTCTGTGTGCAAAGAAAGCAGCACGAAGTCAATATTTAGGTGATACAGTTAGCATATCCAATTCTAGTCTTCTAAGGACCCATGGCCAATGTTCATCATTAGTATATTCTAGTGTATTTCATCCACAAAGAAGCCATACTGGAAGGGCAGTTGTAGTCTTTTAATACTACAAACAAGCTTAAGGAATGGAGAGTAACAACAGAAATAAAGGACACTTTGAGACAATCTTCAAGGAGCAGTTTTCTTTATGTGTAAGTACGTCTATGGTGGAGTTTGAAATACAGTCATAGAATCTTGAAGAGTTGCACCAGCTATTAAAGGATGACATATGAATTAAATGCAAATGAATATATGATACCGATTTTCAGGGTTTGAGCTTCAAAATACAGAGGATTCAATTATGGTGATAAGCCATGTAAAGAAAACCAAATGCAGAGAGGAGGTGGGTCAAGCATCAGAGAACGAAGAGTACCATTTTATTCAGAAATAGACTTATATCTGTGTTTTAGGAGTTTGAAATAGAACTATTCTCAATTATCTATGGTATCCACATGTGGGTTTGCATTGAAGGTACAGAAAATGTAATAATCTACGATACCCATTTTGGGTTTTACATACAAAAGCGGTATAACTACAAAGTATGCAGATTTATGTACTAATTCAAGCTTCAGGGGTAATGGAAATACAATTTTCTTTAATAATTTCAAAGACCCGCTTTCAAATTAGCTTCAAAATGTAAAGGAAGTAGCTACGATGATAACCCATGTGAAATCTTGAAATTAAATAGCAAGAATATACAAAAAATGCAAGTTTCCTGAGTTGGGTCAAGCAACAGAAGGAAGAAGATGCAATTTTATTCAAATTTCTATGACACCCACAAGCAGATATACACTCAGATATGCATAAAGAGGAGTTTATTGTTCTGGGTCGAGCCCAAAATTTGAAAGAATTCTTTCTACAATGCACTTTTGGTTCGGCCTGAACATGGCCAAAATCTATGAGTAGAGAGGGAAGTTCTTTAAGTTTCTAAAGATCAATGTTTAGCGAAAGAAGTTACCAGTTCATATTTTTGATGGAGCTCTCTAGCCACGGCCAAAGTTGCAGATAGCTTCCAAATGTAGGGGTTCGAGCCCGTAGGAACATCCAAGCTTTCATAATAAGAATGGAGCATCAAATAAAGGATATGAGCACAGAAGGTGCAAGACAAAGAGGTAAAGCAAGTGCAAAGCCTCAGCCTTAAAGCCATAATAAAAAAAAGAGTGAGTAGTTGTGGAACTACAACAGGATGTTTACCTTTTGCATAGAAGTTGAAGACAGAACTGAAGCAAGCTTTCTCAGAGGTTTTCCATATTAGTACGAGCTCATAGGTCGGCCAAGCAAACAAAATTCACAAGGAGTGCAAAGAAATCAGAGAATAGACTTGTACAAGCCACGGCCTTAACATATTCTTGGCCCTTTGAAATGAAGTGAAAAGAGCTTCAATACTTCAAATCAAGCTTACTCATTGTAGTTTCGACTATCAGAAATCAGAGAATGATTTCTCAAAGCATTCGAGTTCAATTTCAACTCAGTCATGGTGGCGGAAGAGCTTCTTTCCTTCAAACTAGAGAGTGCAAAATGAGTGATCATTAGGGTTTGACTTTGTTTTGATCAAGCCCTAATTCGACCTATCATCATCCAGAATGTTCAATCAAAGCAAGTGGTGAATGTACAAATGGAGGTCAAAATTATAACCTATGCCTTGTGACTTTATTAAAAAATGAGTTTAAAGCTTATGAGGGGGGTCGAATCTTCTTTGTTAGGTCAAAGGTTAAGTCTTTTAGACTTTTTTTTTTCCTTAGTGAAATATGGAGCTTGAATATGAATTATGATTACTGTTTGATGAGAAATGATGTAAGGGTGATAGTGGAGCCTTATGACCTAGGGTTAGGATTTGGTGATTATTATTTTAGGGTTTTGATTTTAGTTGATTTTAGAGAAATCAATGAAGATTGAAAGAGGTATTTGTGTAATGCTTTTATGATTTTGTGATAAAATAAAAATATTATAATGGAGAAATAAGGAGATTTTCTTTTCGCAAAAGATTCTAAATCTTTAATTGCAAAAATAGACAAAATTGTGCAAATCTGCAACTTGTAAAGTAGAATCATAAAGCGATCTTTTCTATAAATTGCTTTGTGTTTTCTTGCTATTTTTAGCAGATTCTTGTTGACTTTTACTCTTGGTCAGATTTCAAACCTATCTTGGAGAGATAAGGTGTTTGTTGAGCTTTTAAAGCAAGATTAGCCTCTTTTTAGAGGCTTGAAAGTGTAATCATAAAAGCATTATGCTTTTTTCTGCTTTTAGGGAGTTTTTTGTGATTGTTTGAGGGCCTTTTCCTTGAGCTTTTTTCTGAGCTCGGATTAGGGTTTCTTGGGAGCTATGTTTTGATAGACCTAGTCTTTTAGCTCTCCTCTCTCAGTAGTTTAGATTAGAGATTTCCTACTCATACAAATTTTGGAGCTTGTTAACCCATTATTGTACTTAGTTTCAGATTATGGCATTCTCCTTTAGTTGAATAAAGACAACATTCCTAATTCTCATTTTTGTGTCCATTTGTAGTTTCAATTTGATTTTATCTTGTGATTTATGTTTACAGAATCCTTGTTTTGTCCTTAAACTATAAGTCTTAATGCAAATAGTTCAGAAATACAGGTTGCATGTTGTACTTCAAGTCGAGTCTTCATGCAAATCATTTATGTATCAATTGTTCTTGAGAAGTTGTGAAATATTGCATTTTTTTGAAAACTTTTTGTAAGGAAGAGATCATAACCGTCATTAAATCATTATTAGGTTTTCAAAAGTCATCTGTTAGAAATAGGTTTTTATGTTCAGTCATCTTTTATCCCTTTCCTCAGAGGTTATTTTAGAATAGAATTCATCATTCAGAGAACCAGCTTGCTTTGGAGATTCCTTCTTCATTCAGATCACCTACATCTGAAGAAGGTTTCCATGTTTCAATAGAATGTTGAATATTGCATTCAGCAGGGTGCAAATTTATTGATAACAGTAATTTGATAGCATTTGTAAGTTGTTAGTTTATCATTCTCTTGTATTTCATTATTTTATCAAGGGTTTGATTACCAAAGTGGGGTTTGACCAAGGAAAATCCCTATTTGCTAACCCTCAACCATTTTTTCCCTCTTGCATCTATGTCTGCAAACTTTTGTTTGCAAATTTAACAAGCATTTAGGTGTGAAGATTGGTCAACATGTCAACTAGCTATTGCAAGTCAAATCAACTCTATTTCAAGCTTAGAGAAGGTTTTTTATCTATTTCCTATAGAATTAACTTTAGTAACCCAACAAGCAGACATTTCTAGATCTAGTGTTGCAGAGTTGTCTCCTGATTTCTCATAATTTTGGGAGAGGACTAATTCGCCACCAATGGAAAATTTGTCCCACCTTAAGACTGTAAATCTAGATTTTGTCAAATTCTAGATCCCAACAGTCAGAAACTGGTTCTCGATAGTTTTTCACCAGTAGGTGCAATTGAGTCTCACTGTTGATTTTATGTAACTTTAGACAACATTTAGACAATTCAAAATTCCTAAAATCTTGCCTAGGTGCATTCTGTTTCATCCCATTTCTTTCTATTTTGCATTAATTCATCTCTTAGTTCATTGTTTGTATATCACAGTGTGTTTTACAACATAGTTAAATCTTAGTTTTCCATTCATATTTCAGCCTTCTAGATCACTTAATTTCACTTAGTTCACTTCATTTAGCTTAGATAACATCACACATAACTTAATTTGAATGAACCCCTTAGCATTTTTGACCCTACCTCTCTCCTTTTAGGTGAAAAGCCCTAGAAGAGCTAGAGAAGTGCATAGGTGCCAAAAATCTATGGTTCATTTTGGTGAGCCTACATTTTGAACACTTTTCATTTATGAATTCAACTACATACTAGATTACATTTGCATCAAAATTCAATTAGGATTTTTTTTTCTTTTGCATCCTACAACTTCTCATATTGCATTAGTGAAAGCTTTGTTTAGATTTCATTTTTGTATTGCATATCATTGAAAAAATTGAAATTATCCATTATGCATCCTTAATTGCATTCTATAGAGTATTAGAGTCATTTTTAAATTTCTAAAACCCACAAAAAAATATCATACTAGGACTCATTTGCCACCCTAGGCGAATCAGTCCCTCTACACTTTTTCAACAACATTTCTAGCATCTTTCTAACATTTTCCTGCATTACAGTTTCTTGTTCTTGCATTCTATTTTCATTTCCAGAATCTTTGTTTTAAATCATTTATTATATCTTAGTTTACTTTCATCATGGAATTTTCTTTCAATAAGTTTTGGAATTCATTAAAATCATTGGTAGACATGTCCAATTGTGCCTTTGGTTGTGAACCTAATGACCTTGAACTCCCACATGCTCCTTCAACTCCTCATGATTGTCCTCCTCATAAAATAGACATCATTGGAGAAGATGATGATAGCATGAACAAGTTTTACAATGAATGCCTTGATAAACTAGAAGCCAACAACCTTATATCCATCCATGCAGTCACAAGATCTTCCTACTATTGCACCTCCTAATCACTTTGCATACTTACATCCTGAAATCAATGAAGGACCTAATGTTCCTCCCTCAAGTGGACCTAGTTCCTCTAAACAACCACATTCACAACCATTTTACAATCACAAATTCACAAACACTCCCATAAACCTTGAAGAAACATAAGGTAAAGGCTTCACTATCTTAATTAAACAAGGTTGTGATACAACACATGAACATGACATTCATCAAATCCTTGAACAAATACCAATCAAAGAAAACACAAGAGGATTAGGATATAAAGATCCTTCTCATCCTAATATACCCCCTTTTTAACCTAGGAGACTTTAGGATCATGGTACAATGATCTTTGATGCTCCTCTTAACTTGAACATTCTCCTTCCACGTGAGAAACCATTATCTCCTTCTAATGAAAAGGATGCTAGGATCCCCATGGGTCATCTTCCTCCTTCTATTCATAAAAAAGGAGAGTCTAGAAAATGAAAATGACCTTACAAATTGAAAAAAACTCAAGTTTCCTACACATCCTCCACCCAAATGTGAAATGAGACTTCAACTACTTTTACCACCTATGAATAGATTGGTTATTCATCCTAAAGACTCTAACATACCATTTTGTAAATATCATCATATTCTTGGACATCAGACCAAAGAATGTTGGACATTGAAGTACATACTAGATAAGTATCGCTTCACTCATACCGATTGTTTCCCCATCCTACCTTAAACCAACCAAATCCCTTCATCATGCAATAGTTGTAGAATTCCTTATTCTCATTATTGCATGATCCTTTCCCATCACTCACCTCAGCTCATTCTTTCATTACACTTTGTGGGGGGAAAGAAGTTGTAAGCCTTGTCCTTGTAATGCACTTTTCTTTGTCTCTTAACTATGTTATTCCTTTTCTGCTTAACCATTTAAGATTGAGAAACAAATAACATAGTTAATGGTTGACTTACATTTGCATTACTTGCTCATTTTTCATTTTTCTTTTATGTGTGTATCGTGTTCCCTCGTAACGTTCATTTGATGTTCCCTATCTTTGTACACTTCTTCTATTTGTACCTCTATTCTTCTATTTCTCATGCATTGTTTTGTGTTTTCCTTTTGAGGATGATGAAAAGCGTAGAGACACCCTATGTCTCTTCCATGTTGACCCAAACGGTCTTTATCTTTTTATCTTTTTGTTTTGTGTTTTCCTTTTGGGGATGACGCAAAGCATTGAGACAAAAATGTCTCCTTCATGTTGACCCAAAAGGTTTTTCATTTTCTTTCACATTTTTCATTTTATTTCTTTTCACTTGTGTTTTCCTTTTGGGGATGATGCAAGGCATTGAGACCAAAATGTCTTCTTCATGTTGACCAAAAATTATTTTCAATTTCTTTCATATTTTTATTTTCTTTCTTTTCTCTTGTGTTTTCCTTTTGTGGATGATGCAAGGCATTGAGACCAAAATGTCTCCTTCATGTTGAACCAAAACCTTTTTCATTTTCTTTCACATTTTCTTTTTCTTTCTTTTTGCTTGTGTTTTCCTTTAGGGGATGATGCAAAGCGTCGAGACCGAAATTTCTCTTCCATGTTGACCCAAAACAAACTTTATGTTTCTTTTGTTTTCATTCTCTTTGTGTCATTCTTCCAGTTCTATGTGCTTTGGGGAATAATGATATTTCTGAGATCTTTCATAACAACATTGCAACAATGAACATACTGACCCCAAATCCATATATCCCTTATGTGTTTGGTGTGCTCTTTTCTGGGGGCAACTCGCTTTCTTTACTTTTCATTTTCCTTGACATGATGTAGCCTAACTTCGAATTGTATGGCTTGGCATAGGGATTTCTAAGTTGGCTCTCATGTCTTGTTTTCCTTTTGCATTTTCTTCCCTTTTCTACTTTAAAGTAACTGCTCATAGAATGATGTGTAGAAATTCCTTTAAAGTGGGGGGAATACATTACCATTAATTCATTTTCATTCTTGGTTTCTTGTGTAGCCTTTTCATTTATATGATGCGTTCATCACTTTGTGGATGAAATTCAAGGGTGTGATGTCATTCATAAGCATGATCTATCTTATCATATTACATTCCTCTTAGTGGCATGATGTGACACACTACATCACCTAAGTTGTGAATATTATATTCTTTAATTGGTACTCTCTTGAAGACATTAGACATAATGTTTCCTAAGTGACTGACCTTTGATGAACTTAACAAGACTCCTTTGAACATCTTTTTGCATTTTTTCATTTTTGCATTTTAAACTTTTTTCCACCTTGCATAATGCAACTTACATGTCTGTGGTACCTTTCCTTTTTGTTCATGAGTTCTAAGCATATGTAGCTTTGTTTGTCTCATGAAGCATGAATTGACATTTTCCTTGTGGCACCTTGTTAAATTCATCAAGAGGTATAACTTTGATATGGTTGAGTGGGAAGCCCATCTAGCAGCATGAATTTTCCCTATAGCCACCTTTGTGTTTATGAGTGCATACCAACTAGCGTATGTATCTTACCTTTTGGGATTTCTTACCCCACAGACAATCAAAAGTTTCATGTCCCCAGAGTGAGTACATTTGGGGCTTCTCACCCAGTAGACCGTCATGAGTTAAATTGTCACCCTAGAGTGAGTATGCATTCTCTTTTTCTCACAATCAGCATATATCTAATCCACAGCAAGTTGGATAGATGGTTGAAGCTTCATCCGATTTTATCTTTCACTTGTGTGTTCCTTTATTATTATGCTTAGTTTTCAATGGGATCTTCATATTGAGGGCTTGATCATCCCTCTTGACCATTGTTATTCCATCTTTCTAATGTAAGTACATGTGAACCCTCTTCTTTATGTTCATGGCTACTTTAGTGTAAGTTTGAAGTAGGTTCATCCTCTCACTAAAGTGGAGGATAAATGTGCCATAGAAAAATGGCCCCTTGTCATTTTCATGGCCTTTTAAGTCTTATTTCATGATGTTTGATCTATTTTTCTCTGATTTTTAAGTTGTAACATGGCTTGAACATGCATATTTAAGTAATAAAATTCAAATAGTGACATCTTGTGAAGGTGTTGTGAAGTGTTGTAAGACATTTCTACACTCTTCTAGACTCTATTCATTGCAATTCACCTAAAAATCACCTTTTCATCACTAATCAAGTCTGATTTTGAAGTGTTGTAAAGTCTTGTAACAAGCTTTCATGCTTTTCTAGGCATAACTTCACCATTTATCCCTTTCTTATGCTTTATTTGACCCCTTTATGCCCTTATAAGGCTTAATTAAGTGCATTTTTTAATGTAAGCCTGACAAACAAGATTAAATACAAGATCATTCCCAACACCCATTTTCAAGTCCTAGGTGGGACCCATTCACCATGGGTGGCAAATGAGTCCCACTAGGCTCCAAATTCAAAATATTTTAAATTTCCTTTCGAGTTTTTATTCAAAATCTCTTGATGTTGTCTTGTGATGAGGTATGAATGGGTTACTAAGGCACAAGATTGTATAAATAAGTGTTTTCACATCCATTCTAATCCCCATTCATTCAAGCATTCAACCTCACATCACATTCAAGCATTCAATCACCTTACAATATCAAATCAAGCATTATTCAAACATTTTGGAGCATCCATTGACACAACTTCAAATTTGCATCATCAAGGGTTTGGTAAGTTGATATAATTTGTATGTTGTTAGTTTATCATTCTCTTGTATTTCATTATTTCATCAATGGTTTGATTACCAAAGTGGGGTTTGACCAAGGGGAACCCATCTTTGCTAACCCTCAACCATTTTTCCCCTCTTGCATGTGTGTTTGAAGACTTTTGTGTGTAGATTTAACAAGAATTTAGGTGTCGAAGATTGGTCAACAAGTCAACTAGGTGCTTCAAGTCAAATAAACTCTATTTCAAGCTTGGAGAAGGTTTTCTATCCATTTCCTATAGAATTGACTTTGGCAACCTAATAAGCATACATTTCTAGATCTAAGGTTGTAGAGTTCTCTCCTAATTTCTTAGAATTTTGGGTGAGGACTAATTAACCACCAGTGGCGAATGAGTGCCACCTTAAGACTAAAAATCTAGAGTTTGTCAGATTCTAGATCCCGACAATCAAAAACTTGTTCCTAGCAATTTTTCACCAGTAGTGGGACTAATTAGCCACCCTAGGCGAATGAGTCCCACTATTGATTTTCTATAACTTCATACAACATTCAGACAATTCTAGATTCCTTAAATCTTTCCCAAGAGCACTCTATTCCATCCCATTTCTTTATGTTCTGCATTAATTCATCTTTTAGTTCATTGTTTGCATATCACAGTGTGTTTTCCAGCATAGTTTAAATCTTCATTTTGCATTCATATTTCAACCTTCTAGATCACTTAATTGCACTTAGTTCACTTCATTTAGCTTAGATAACATCACATAACTTAATTTGAATGAACCCCTTAGCATTTTTGGCCCTACCTCTCTCCTTTTAGGTGAAAAACCATAGAAGAGCTAGAGAAGTGCATAGGTGCCAAAAATCTATAGTTCAAATAATGACCAATTCATTAGTAAAAGTCTGCATAAGATCTTTCTTATCAACAATATCTATCACCATCAAGGGAAGATCTGATGTGCTTGCTTGAGCGGTGGGATACTCATTAGTAGGTTGTGGGGTGACCAGCTTTAATTGTCTTGCAAGAATGCTTGGATTGGCTTCTTCCCGATGGCCATCAAAGATTTCTACAAATATTGGCATTGGTAGTTGAGGTAGAAGCTTCCCAACATCAATCCAATTATTCTCTATGTGTACCACCACCTCGTATGCATCAGGCAAGATATCCCCTCCCATGGAGGTTATCATGATTATAATATTTGACTTAAAGGCCTTTAGATAGAACATGAATGTCATCGCAATCTAGGGTTGAGTAGTCATGACAATCCTTTGCTAGGTCTTGTGTAGCCTAGTGCTAAAGTAGCTCATGGCTTCGTGCAGAGCCCTTTTGATGGTAATTAGTTGTTGCAATAGCGAGGAATGGTCTCCTTTTTCTGAGAATCTTTCGAACAGGTGTTGTTTGAGTTGTTCCCAGGAAATGATGGAACTTGAGGCCGAAGATCGATACCAAACTTGATCCTTCCCCTTAAAAGAGGTGGCTAGTAGTCTCAATGCAATGTTTTCCTCTAATATGCTATGTACCCTACATACCTCTACTATATTTTGAAGGTGTTCAAAAGGGGTTTTAAAATCTTCTCCAAAGAATCTTTGAATAGCCTTGAGGGCATTAGCAGGTATGGCAGGCCATACATCTAGGGGTGTGGGTGGTTGTAGTGGACTACCACTATCCCATATTACAAAATTTCTAGGAGCAGGGGGAGGTAAATGAGCCATGGAGAAAAGATTCCTATGAATCGGATATATAGGAAATCTTATTTTGAAGTTTAAGCCTTCAGATGGAGTAGGTAAAGCTCTAGATACTGGGCTCTGACTTCTCACTCTATTACTCCTTACAAGTGATACAAAACCTGTAAGTCTTCTCCTTCTAGGGATTGAGGTAGGTAATTGAGAGTACTGGAAGTTTCCTCTTGTTTGGACTTTGGGCATGAAACTTCCAGTTTCCTTCCTTAGCCTGATTCAAGAAGTATTTGTGACTTCTAATTAGGCATTTGGAAAAAAATTGGTCCCATCGAGAATACTAGAAAAAGAACTATTGATCATCAAAGCTTACGCTTCTCTAAC